>JAOVVO010000213.1:0-113253 GCA_028564675.1 Onchocerca lupi | reverse complement strand
TTTCATATCATAGGAATATAATTCTGTAGAAAAAATTTTATATTATTTTATTGATTTTCAAATTAATCCATAATTTGTTAGTTTCAGAATATTCAAATAACATTCAAATGGAAAGATGTGCCGAAAGATGATTTACATTTCATTTCATTTTATCATATCCAAGTTAACAAAGTATGATCGTATAGCTTTATTTCTAGTCTTATAGTTTATCTATTTATCAAGCAAATCATATCAAATTTAAGTGAAAATTAAAAATAATACAGACATGATCGTAAAAAAATGCAGGTGTGATTGTCGTATCAATTCATACCTTACATCAATTCTTAGTATCGATCCGTACCTTATATTGCATTCCCAAGATAAATCATGTATCATGATGAACATCATTTAAGCATGAATTACTTCGGGAATACAATGATCAGGTACGGATCGATACGATGGATCGATATTTCATGCATCATTTTGATGATTTTTTTAATGATAACTTTCACGGTTAGCTGCAAATTTTTATTCTCTAATTGCAGAAAGTTTGCAACATGGCACCACGAGAAATGTTCGAAAATTTTAAGCCTGATGGTGTGAAGCGTATTCAATGTCAATTCAAATATGCTGATGGTACTTCGGTTCATCCACCTGATCCACAATCTACCATAAATACCGTAATGAATCCAGTGACTGATTTACAATCAACCAATGTTGAACGAAGTAATGTATAGAAATTAATGAAAAATGTTAAGAATAATAAATTATTTCGAATTACGATACTATGATTAAAATAAACATACTACGAAATCCATATATGAATGATATATTACAGTACATTCAATAATTGGTCATCAATTATTTATTCAGAATTTTTAAACGGATAATTTTAGAATTTGGAAATTTTTTCTCGATAAATATATCCAATCTTTTTTCGAATACAAATTTCTAATAGATTCAGACAAATTTTTCATTTCATTGCAAAATTTTGGCATAGTTTGTATAGAGAAAATATGAAACAAATTTGAGATTAAAATAGATTTGAATTATATTGTAAGAATTTCACTGCGAAGATCACATTAAATTTGATAGATTGATTAGCTCTCCTAAAAATCAATTCAATACAAAACATTGCAGATACAGTCAATGATAGTTACAAATAAGAAGGAAAAATCTTCAATAGGTTTAGCAATTAGTAAATGTTACAAATGCATGAAATCATTACAAGTACATAATATAAAATTTATCGTAATTTTTAGAAAAAATTGCATTGCATGCAGCTTATTAACTTGCACTTTTGCAATATATAAATTGTTTTGTTGTTGCTTTCATTTTTGCATTTTTTAGCAGAAAAAAAAAAAAAAAGTATGTTCAGCGTAACCACAAACAGTCGAGAATAGCTTTCTCACATCGTTTACACTCGAAATTTATTTCTTTTAAATTATTTATTGTTCGAAATTTCTAAAGAGCATAAAATATATTTTACGGATTTTAAATAACATACAGAAGCATAAATAAATCATAATTTTTATTAATAATCATTACTAATCCACCGGAAATATTTCCCACTTATTATTGCCACGATTGATAACAAACGATTTATAATGCTGTACCAACGCTGACATCGAATGAAATCTATAATTTAACAATTTCCGATTTAAAGAATATAATAAAAAATTCAAGCTTAATTAAGTTAAAAAGGAATTTCTTCAGAAATGGGATTAATAATGTAGTTCATACAAAATTAAGAAAAAGTTATATTTATTGAATGAAAACGAGGAAAAAGAACGATACATTGGTTGTTGAGGACCATCAATGTTACTTAAATCTAATTGCCAACATGTTCCAGCATTGTGTTGATATCTTTTGAAATTGAAATTATACACTTTTCCCGATGAACTTTTATAAGCCAACATTAATGGCATTTTGATTGGCATCTAAAAGAATTCATTTTAATCTAATTATTGAGAGTAAATGAGTGAATTTTGTTATTTAATCACAAAAAACTGATAGGTCTGGCAATAACTAACACAGGTTGTAGTTTTTCAAATTTTTATAAAGTCATTTTCCATCAAAAATTTTTTTCTTTTTTTTTTCCTTTTTGAAAGATAATTTTTTTTTATTGAAAATTTTTTTTTTTTTTGATCGACCGGATGACTGGGATCAAAGAGTGATCTATCATCATTCACCTCATTGAACGAATTCATTGATTCAGGTCGCATATAAAAGAGGCAAAATTCTGCAGGCTTTAGGATGGTGCGCAAATTGGATATCGATTGAACGCCAATATAAACATTATTGTTGTCATTTATTTGTTTTGACGCATGAGCACGTGATACGTCAGATTGCCTTTCTGATTGTTTGACACATTTTCTACATCTAGAATAGGGACGTGTATCGATGTGTTTCATATATTTATAGTTGAGAATGATTTCAAAGATGGATGTACATCTATCATATTTACTCTTTAATGATACAGAGCATCTCGTTCTCTTCTCGAGATAATCTCAATCATATAATCTATCATTTTAAAGAAAGTCGAGAATCCCGAGAAAATCTCGAAAGAGGTAATCCCAACTTTTCACTTCGTCGCCGGTATTCTCCATAATGTTGACAGTACTTTTGCAAATTCTGCTTTTGCTTTCTGTATTCGTCAAGTGAATAGCGTCCTTGCTTTGGACGCATCGGCCATATCACCTGAAAAAAAATTCGATTGATCTTTCATACTAATCATCTGAATATAAAGTCTTAAATATATATATTTTAGAAGTTTTTATGTATATCTTAGAATTATACCTAAAAATAATGTTTATTAATCTAAAATCAATAACATATCCAATATCCAGAGCAAACTATCAAACTATTGTTCCCGATTTATTTACCTAGGTCAAACTCTTCGTAATTCGTGTCACTAATCTTTATTAACTAAAAACCGACAATTCATCTTGATCTTCTTTAAGAATTCATTATCTACCGCGATAATATTTAATTTTTAATATCCTCACATATCCGAAAGGAGATCTCGTATCAGAATTCAATTATTGGAAAAAATTGATAAATAGCGTTATTGAAAATATAAGAATACTAGAAAAAAAATCAATTTAAAATTTTACGAAATTCCATATCCAAAAGATATTCAATTATTAAAACCAATTGAAAGATAGCGATATTAAAAATGTGAGAAAAATATGAAATCATTTTAAAATTTTTCCTAAAAATTACTCCAGAACAAAAATAATTTAGTTATAAGGAATTATTTATGATAAAGCGTTAAACTTTACATTAAGGCCTTTATTGATCAGATTACCATATTTATCTTCGAATACAGAGTAGCATGGTGGTGATGGAGTACTATCACTGTCATTGCTATCCTAAAAAAAAAAAAAAAAAACTTTAAAATTAATCAATAAATTCATATCAATAAATTGTTATGATTAAAATCAATAAATCCATACCGTTGATCTTTTGCTATTATTCAAAGGATATTTCATATAATCATCATTTGTATCCAATTTACTCTCTGCGTATGAAGTAGAATTTGTCATTGTCTGAAATCAAAAAAAGAACCGCTTAATAAGTGATTCAGAAAGTAAAATGACCATCGATGACAATATCTTCCTATTTATATGTTAAATTAAGAATCATTTAGATTAAACAGGAGAAAATAAATAAGAATTTTCCCGATTTATCATTCTTTTCCATCTAAATTACAAATAAATATCAGAATAATAAAATAATTCATTGGTCATTTTTGTAGAATATTAATGCTATTTTTGAGCTCAAATTTACTAATTCCATGGAAAAAAAAAATGCATTTGAAATTCATATGTTCTGTTATTATTGCTAAAATCTTTTTTATTTTTTTATTTTTTTTGAAATTCTCACTTTATTTTTAAAAATAGAAAATAAATAATGTTACTGAGAATTAAATCGGCTCAAGTATATATATATCTTTGTAATCCAACAGATAAGTATTTCTGAAAAACTTTCATTTCTACTTGAAATATATCAAATTTTTCATTTAAATTACAGATTGTAAAAGAAATTAATCACAAAATAATCCTTTTTCTTTTTAATTCTTGTTTATTATATTGAGAATTATTTACTTTGTTAGGGTTATTTTCAATTTAGCAATTCAAATAGGATGGGTTCAATTTTTAATAGATCTGCATAAACAACAAACTTAATGATTTAATTCAAATTCGTTTAGACTTAAATTACTTTTTTTTTAATCGAAAATATATTTGAATTTTAGTGACAAATTGCAGCTAAATCGACATTGCCCCAAAATGATATTTTAAAATATTAGTGAAAAGATAAAAATAGAACGAAGATCTCATTGATACAAAATCTATTTGAACTAAAAAAAGCTATACGTAATGAATTCAAGCAAAATAATAAATATGGAAGCTATAAAATGTAAGATGAAAAAGCTATAAAATGCTGCCTTTTTTCTTCAGAATATCACTTTATTATATTTTTCCTTATAAATTATTGTTTCTATTATACGAGCAATTAATCCTAGACGATCATTTTGGATTATTTCAAAATAATCCCATTGTTAAATTTTACTGGTTTCTAATATTCATTGCTCCTATTTCATCTATCATATATTTAAATTAATTTGTTCATTATTTCCGATTATAACGCATCTTTTATTATAATCTTCACGTTTGAGATTGAAATTTCTTGCAATCATATCTCGACGAGAAATTTAACTCAACTTCTTTAATAGTATATTAAGTACTTTTTTTTTAATAATTTCTAATAATTTTTTTAAATAAATTTTGTTATGAAGCATCACTTCAGTTGACGATTTATGAAGTGCTCTTAATATATTTGCCACTTTTTATTTCCATTCACCTCTTTTTTCTTAACCAGCGACAATCGGTAAATAAGGTTATCATGCAATTTAACGAATTTAATGAAACATTTTATCACATGTACTTGTCGTCCGACCATGACCATATAAGTACCTATGTTAGTGCTCGATAGATAAGTTTTATCAAAATTTATCATTATTCAAACGAGTCCATTAATCTCATCAAAGGTCAATGATGATAATGATGAAGTTAGATAAGATGACCTTGTTCTATCGCCTGATCCGTCACAATTCTCTTTTCAGAGCTATTTCTTTCTTCATTTTTCCAAAAATTACAAATTCATCAATAAATATTTGTCAATTTTATTTCTAGCAAATAAACGATCTTATTTATTTGAAAGAGAAAAAAAAAAAAACAGTTCTGCTCCTGTTAATACCCACATAAGTTTTTACTTTTTGAGTACAAGTGGAACCAATTTTTCGTTCAATTTCTTCATTTGAAGCATTGTTATTATGTTCTTTTGGATTATATTCTTCTAGGTCTGCAATTTTGATTCTCCATTTCAACAGATAAGATCTGTTAGCTTTTAAAACTTGAATTCACTACTTGCTAATAGTATCAATTAAAATATTGTGAATCATTCAAATCAATGTTTTTGTTTTTAAGTTACTAAAAGTCCATTTGAAGAAGGATATTCTTGAAGATGAACTTGAAATGAATATTTATCGATTATTTTTCAAAAAAAAAGAAAAAAAAGAAAGAAAAGAAACTACAACACAACGTTTGCTGCAAAATAAATGAAGGATAGTTTTTGTACCAGGATATATTGGGACAATAAAGATTCAACAGGATTTTGTATCGGGATATATTGGGGCAGGATGCCATGTAGAAAAAGTTCTACAGTGGCATTAGAAACCTGGAAATTCCTAGTTAAACATAAAATCAAAGTTTAAATGATTTTCTTTTCATGCAAATTACAAATTGCAAAATAAATTTTTTATGAAAGAAAATCTTATGGCTTAGATTTTTAGTCTATAAAGAATGTTGCCAAATAATAATTCCACTTAAATCTAAATTCTTAGTCTTATTTATTACAACATCGTAATAATAAAATTTCATTTCATTTCAAAAAATACCTTGTTTTTTTTTTTCCCGTTCATTCAAAGTTTCACGAAATGGAATATATCTTTTGGGGTTTTCAAATGGCATTTTATCTTTTCTTCATATACATCAATTCAAATTCTCTCCCGATGTATTGATCAAATCTATTCCTTCACATTTTACTTCTTTCCAAATCACGTGATAAATAAAAAAAAAAAGAATGATATCGATTTATCTGAAAGCACAGTACACATGAAATTTGCATGGAGATAAACAATCTGAACAGATAAAAACATAATAGGAAGAGGAACAAACAAAGAAAACCATCCGAAATATATCAACGATTCGTACCATCTGCATAAACGGTAATAACAGTACATCATCGCATGAGAAATCACAAATACAATCTCCTTCCCATTCCTAAAAAAAATGACTGCAAAAAAAGCTGCCAGTAATAAATAATCGATATGGCTTAGATCACGTTGGATTAAATGGACTGGTATGACTTAGATCACATTGATAAATGGTTTCGCGCGTTCAAGACTACTTTTGGTCAGTGCATTAGAATGATCTAGATTGTAATGGTTTTAAATTGCGATGATTTAGATCATTTTCGTCAAATCGATTGGTATTGGTATTTTTTATCTCATTTATGAATAAGCATTTATAGATATTATGATTTTGATTGCTTTTTTTGTGTTCATTTACGTGATTTAACGTGATTTTTTTTAGTTTAATTAAAAATGCACAGATTTCCATTAAATTTTTTTTTTTCGCGCATAATAATAATTCATTATGTCTTATTTGAAATTCACTTCATTTCTAAAATTCACGAAACTTCCAGTCGGAATTCATGCTTGACGCTCAAACGTAAACTTTTATATTGTTTCATTTACAGTTAATTTATCTTCTCAAAATTTAAAACCATGTCATTGAAAGAAATTTTTATGTCAAAAAAAAAAAAGAAAATAAATAAACCATTCATTCGATGATCATTTTCTTGACTCCGTACAACAATTTGAGATCATTTTAGTCGAAGACTTCTTCATTATAGAGTATATCTTCTAACTATTCATTGCATGGGAAACTATCCGTTAGTTGAATCCTTGAAATATGCAGAGAAATTTAATGAGAAGATTTAATGGTTAATAAGTAAATTGGAACTAATGTAATATTTTAATTTAGTTATGCATAAGTTACGTTGTTATCATATTCGTATCACGTTGCACATGCTATATTACGTTATCGTAGCATTATATAGATGTAAACGTTGGGATATTTTAAAGCGAATTAGAGAAGGTATTTAAATTAATTATCGGATGGTACCACTTGATTTTCAGGTAGTATTGCAAATAGAACAAGTAGAGGAAGGAAATCAAGAAGAATTTGTTAATTGAAGATGATACCATTATTTATACAGCAGGTAGAAATGATACTCCAAGAAATATACTATGTAAGACAGATAGTCTAATTTTTATGTTTAATATTGTTATATTAAATTGTTTTAGTGACATTCATATTTTTTTAGAGCATATTAAATTGTTTTAGTGACATTCATATTTTTCTAGAGCATATTAAATTGTTTTAGTGACATTCATATTTTTCTAGAGCTTTCTACCATAACTGAATTTGTCGAAATTTTTGATCAATAACAAGCTATTTCGTAAACTTTTAAGTAACCTTTTATTGAATATAAGTTTATCTTATCATATGTAAAGATGGTGATAAGTGAATTTTCAAGTTTGGAAATAAGTTAGAAATGTGCATGACGTATCCGAATTGCTCAAGTTTGATTTGTTATTTAACATTATGACCGTATTTAGGTTCAAAATTACAGATTAGAAAGCAGTAAGTTCATGATGCCCAAAGTTGATACATAAACTAGAGCCTTTCGAGTAAAAATAAGAAGGAGTTATTAATAGTGCTTAATAAGTAAAAATTGAGTAAATTGCGTAAAAATCAGATCTTTTTCCATTGGATTGTAAATTTTTACGTTCAATCATTCGCACAGATGACTTAGTCAGCAAAATATAATGAAAGAAGACTTTCCACAGAATCTTTATTTCTAATTGTAAAAAGTAATTAAAATGGCTTAAGGTATTATTCAATTTAATCTATCTTCAAACTTAAATATGCCTCATTATTGCATCAGCTTTTTTGTCAAAAAATTTAAGTTCTATTCTTGAAATCTAAACACATATATATATATATATATATACCGTAGTACTGAAGCTGCATATTATTATTTCAGTCTTATTGCTATCATTACGGGATTATCAGAATCATTGATAGCGTAAATATGATCACCTTCTAAAAGTGTGATCCGAGTATATTGATGCAGATCCTACATTTAGTCAATTTCCATTTTGTCTGTTTTGAACTATTACTTTTTCTCCCTCTGTCTTCTCGCTGCTTTTATTTTGCAAAATTCCATACATATTAAGGATTAGGAAGTTGCTATGGTTTTTAAGAAACTAATCGATAGATCTAATTTGAAGTTCGATTCCTTGAAATATTGCTTTGAAATTTCCATATTTGCTCTGAAATTTAACTGATGACATTGCTGTGATAATAATGAATTATTATCAATTTTACTTAAATTGTGCATTTTTTTAAAATCCATCATTCATTTTTAGTGTCGCAATTTACGGCGGTCAATTTGTTTAAATTTACGAAAACTTTCCGGTGGTTTAGCTGTTGGTGGTCTAATAGGTTTTATCATTTTGGAGTTTGGATTCGAGGATTTGGAGTTTTGTATTGTTGCGATTGTGATGGCACTAGGCAACAAGTAAACTTTTTTATTAATATATATTTTTTCCTCTTGATATTGCTTACCAATGTGTTATTGATTGATAAATTATTTTGTTTAAATAATAGCAATGAATAATATACTTGAATAATGTATTAAATGCTCATTGAATAAGTTCCATTAGCCACCATGTATCACTTCGGGTTTCAATACATCTCAAATCACACAAAAGGTGATGCAAATAGCAACGGGTAGAGCACTAAAAATTGAAATGCCTTGAAACTATGCGAGTTCAATTTATTTCACGCATATGTATAGTACTCTACAAATTTTGTTACTTAGAATTTTTAGATAAGAATTGATTAACAGATTCTCTGACTTTTTCAGAAATAAGAAGAAAAAAGGATTAGTTGCTGCTTTGAGTCATAAGACACTCAAAAAGGTGCAATCATCTTTTTGGCAAGCAGTAGAACCAAAAGCCAAAGAAATAAGTTCATCAAAACCTTTAAAGGTTATCTTGACGAATTAAAATTTGCTTCGTTTATGATTTAATTCAAAAGAAGACTAAGATACTTGTCACCACAATTGATTTACGAACAAGTATTTTATGACACTGATATCAATCACACAAGTGATAAAAATATAATGACAACGGTTGTAAATAATATGCACATTAGCTGCAATAATTTCAAATAAAATTAGGCAAGGATGACGATAGAAAAGCTTGATCATAGAATCATCGCTAAAATTAAAAAATCTCTGCTTGAGGATCTGTACGTTTAAAGTTTATTTTAAACATTTTGTTTCAAAAGAAGTAATTTTTGCCTGCATTTCGTACCTGCACAGGCGGGAACAACAACGAAAAAAGCCGCCATGTCACAATTTGAATTTTTCCGAATGAGATTCTGACAAGCTATAAAAGTCTAAGAATGAAAAGTACTTTAAGATTGAAATATTGTTTGGATTTTTAGAATACGGATGAATACCATTCAGCACAGATATCACCAGATTATGAAGCGGATTCATTTGTAACATCACTAACCAACTTGAGTGTATCGCTTCCAAGTAATTCCTCCGGTAGTTATATGACAGCTCTTTGTGAAAGTGGTGGTGCTTCCGATGAGATGTTCAAAATTAAATCTCCAACTGCATTTGGTCCGGAAGGTGCGGGCAGAGAAGAATTACTACCATCCAGAAGACAAGGGAGTTTTGACTCTGGAAAGGGTGGTTCACCTCCACCGCCACATATTGATGTTCTGGATTTGGAAGTGAACGATGGTTATTTTTGCTTATTTGAATTTTTTTGGTTTGCGATAATTTCGAGAACGAAGCGTGGTGATTTTGTGCTCTTTTCAAATGAGCGAACCAAACATGAAATATCTTCAGAAATTTTTTGAATAGATATCTATTGCAACCACTTTTGAGTGACATTTGACTTAATCTTGATAATTATTCAAATTAGAAAAGTATGAAGCTTTAGAGAAGGTGCCATCTACATCGCTCTCTGAGAGATCACGGAAGAGCTCGCTCGAACTGTTGAATAAAGTTTGTTATTTCTGATATTATTTATTCCTTAGAAGTGAAGATATGTTTTTATATTTTGATTTCTAGTTTCGCAGATTCTTCAAATACTTTGTTTGAAATCATTTCACGTATAATAGTCTCGAGCATCGTACAATGTTCGAGAGGATTCATCGAAATCGATTTAATTTCAGTTGAACTCTTCAGTTTTTTGAGTTCAGGAAACTCGGAGTTTGCGAATCATCTTAGATGAGCTTCAATCGAAGACCGTTAGTGACGATGTGAAGGCGAAAAATTTGGCTTCTTTGAATCGCGCCATTCTTCATTACAAAGACTACACGCAACGCTTTTTACTGCGGCACGACTTGATGTGTAAGCAAGCTATAAAGGATTTTAAAACAGCATGAAATTTGTTATTATGATTGTTTGGGAGAAAAATCTGATTTCAGCACACATCAGAGGATTTATTCCCCGATTAATTAATTCACATTTATTTTTGAATCACCGAAATTTTATTTTAATTTTGATTTGCTTTTTGAAAAATATACTTGTTTGATTTCTTGGCATTAGTAAATCCATTGGTAAAATGGAGATCTATTTTAAGCATTGGGTCTATTCAATGCACTACCTAGCTTGATTGAATCAAGAAATCGAGAAGTGGAATCGGAACTGGAAATATTTTTTGCCAGTGAATCCAATGATAATTTAGTAGGCAGTGGTACTCGTCATCCAATCGATATTTTCCAAGCGGTATATGTGAAATTAAAGCATTCAGCATCAGCTGAGATTTTGGTATGGCTTTTTTTTTTAAAAATTTCCTTGATTTTATTAAATTTTGATATAAAAAATATATTAACTCCTTAATTTATTTTGTTGAAAATTGTCCTTTAATACGTCAAAGTTTCGATATAGATATTAACATTAAGAAATCGAATTTCTTGAAATTTATACTTTTTTCAGCATTGCAAAACTTCGTTGATGGCGATAATATTTCAAAATACTGACCACACTTAACAACATAAAAAATTTCTTTCCTTGTATCCATAAAAATGGGAAAGGTGATTGGTGGGATAACTTATTCCACATAAGTCTACCAGCTTTGGAAAATTTCTAAGAAAGGCATTTTGGCTGGATTTTTAAATTTTTCCCTCTCTTGTTTATGTATAAAAAGAAACATTAGTTTTCTTTCTTGTTTATATTTAAGAAGAAACATTGCAATTTCAGAATTTGCTTTTTGTATATTATATATTATATTTATATTATATTTGTATTAAATGAATGGTTTTAAAAACAGACATTTTCGAAGTTAATATCTTTATTTAGCTGGATATACTAGAGCTTATTGCAAGAATTCAACCAAGCGACAAAAGATTGCGTGGTGTACTCGATTATCTTCAAAGAGGTCATTTGCAAAACAAAGAAGTGCAAACTGAAACAAGTAATTTAGCCATTTTCTTGCAAGGGGAATGTAACTCTCCAGAAAATTAAATTAAAAAATTTCAGTGATAAAAGACGATTCACTTTGTCATAATACACCTTGTCAAAATGTTACCAGATCCACTAATGTTGAAGATAACTTGGTGCTTAATAAATCCTCTCCAGTGCTGCAGGTTTCTGTATATATTTTGTTTTTATCTTTTAATGTTATTTAAATATGGTTTTTTTAAATGCAGTGAAAATTATTGGAATCGTATTACAAGGTTCCAATTAATATTTCGGTATAATCTTTCATTTCTTTTCTTCAGGGATCCCTAAAATACTGGAATTAGGCTCTAATTCAGATATTTGACCAATGCTGAAAATTCACATATTTTCAGTTTTTCAAGTGGATTCATACTATTGTTGGGAAGTTTCTGACCAGTTAATCATTGAGATATTTTTAAGACAATAAGACGACCTCGATCAACTTCTCGCATGAAGCGCTGCAGTGTAAATCGGAAGATCGAAATGGCAAATATTCCTTACATAGATGATGATATTCCTGCAGTGTCTTCTAGCATAAAATTAGATGGAAAGAGTGAGGAAAAAAGTTGCAATTTAGAAAGATCACCAAAATCTCCACATTGTCAACCATCTATTGAAAAACAAAGGTTGGTGAGGGAATTGAGGTAGATCCATGATAGAGGCAGCCTAGGTTTTTTAAAAGACTCAAATGAATATGAACAGATTCCAGTTACTACTGGTGATTTTCGCTTTAGTATCATTAAGCATAGTGCATTAAACATTTTCTGTAAATATTTATCAATGAAATTGTATCACTTGTTAAGATACTAGACCTCATTTCATATTTCAGTCATTTAAATTCTATCTATAATTATTTAAGGGTGGTTTCTTTTTGTTCTAAATGTTAATAGATTATGCATTTCAGCACAGGGAAGCCACCGATTGCTTCCATACCTCCTCCACCACCTCTACCTCCACCAACTCCCGAGTTTCTGAATCCTGCGCTCGTAAAACAAGTATCGATTACTGAACCATCAGTTGTCGTCAAATCGGTTTCTGTATATAAGTAATGTTTACTTGTTTGTTTTATCATTAAAATTACTGTACTTAAGATATCTTTCTTTGATACGATCCTGATATGAATTTTCATTTCATCCTTTCTCAATTCGATTTTGTCATATTTCGGGATAAATTTTACATTTGCAGTTTTTTAACAACCATCTTAGTGAAAATCTAATACTATATGGAATTATAATTGAGCTATCGATATTCTTTTTTTTTTATTCTCTCTTTTAAAATATCAAATTAATTCAATTAAGATTGTGACAGAAATTTTATGACATTGGAAATAGGATGGAAGTTAAGAAGAAGCTCATTAGTCGGTAAAATAATTAAACTTAAAAACAGTGTTATTGACGGTATTTGCAATAACATCATGTTATTTTTGCTATAATATTATATATTTTCAAGGAAGAAATGTGCAACCAATACGGTTGCATGGGAAGCAGTGAAGCCAGAGATGGTTGTAACACGGTCGACAATTTGGAGTGATCAGAGTGGCATGGATGCTGAATTTAATCAACGAGAACGCGAACGGGTCAGCAGAATTGAAATGCTAAATTCAGCTAATACATACATGAATCACTTCCAAATATTCTGCTATGATCTAGTCCTTTCTCTCAGAATCTGTCGATCTTTTTACGCAACTTTTGAAGGAATTCGGGAACCATAAAGTTTCATTGCCTAGAAATGTGGATTAGGGAAATAATCACTGCATTCCTGAATATGAAAACAAAGCAAGTTGAGTAAAACTTGAGAAAAGATTTAATTTAGCCGGACTACCTTTTGAAAGAGAAAATATATTACAGTTACTTGCTATCACCTTTTTTCAGATTCTTAGTAGTAATGGTTTCTTAACACAAATTTTTCAGCTGGAAAAAGTTTTCGAACGAACACTTCCACGCGGTTCTCGTATTGTCGCTACCCAAAAGCAAACGCAAAATACCAGTGTTCGTAAAAAGGAAGCTGTAGAAGTTGGTGGTCTTACAGAAAAGCGGGCGCTCAATTTGGGTATAGTCCTTGCAAGGTAATCAATAATAAAATTCTGCAAAATCTATTTTCTTTAATAAAGGAAATTATTAGCTGTATTCGCATACTAGAATTTTGTTCTTTGTTGATATTTGTAAATGTTAATAAATATTAACAAAATTTTTGTGCATCCAAAATATCTCTTTGTTGAATAAACTTAAGTCAAACTTCAACCTACTGTACGATCTATTCATTCGAGAAAAAACTATCTGAGTTAACTTTTGGGACAGGCAATATTCATTATTTCCTCATTCTTAGCCATGAAGTTTAACAAGATTCGCTGCAATTTTCTACAGGATTTTTTTTTTCAATGCAATCATTTTTTGCAAAACTTTGTAGATAAAAGTATTTTAAAACATCATGTATTATATTGAGATGCATCTTACATTAAAATAAATCATTTTTCATTAGATGATTATGACGATATTATCAAAAAAAAAAAAAAACAGGTACTAAGAAACAGTATTAAGAACAGATACTCTTGGAATTTGAGAAATACGAAAATTTTGGAGTAAAACGCAAAATTTGTCTAAAATAAAACACTTAATTTTTCTACTATTTCATTTTCATTTAAATCTTTACATGTTTATCTTTTAGATTCCGCCCGCTTACATTGGAACAGTTGATACAAAAAATGCAATCACTTGCAAGTAGTGATCTTTCTCTAGATTACTTGGGATCTCTTTTAAAACACTTTCCATCACCCGACGAGGTTACAATTTTCTGTTGAATTTGAATTTCTTCCAATAGGACGTTTGCTTTAATAATGAGAGGGATTTTTTTTTTTTTTTTTTTTTTATTTTAAGAAAAACAGTAAGAGATTTGTCTTATTATGTTATTCATTTTTCTTGAGAAAATTAGGGGATTTGTTTTTCACTGGTGCGGTTGCATGAAGTGAGATGATAGGCCTGTAACCAAGCAGAAAGTCAAACTTTTGCGCGATAGCTGATAATTCTTAGCAACTGAACGAATAAAAAGGAAAGATAAACAGTTGTATTTCAAGGGAACCGTTGACAGTGTTGGTTGTATACGGCACAGGAATTTGCCATTTGCACAGTTATGTTCAATACCATTGATTGCATCGGCTACTGTCTGGTGTTAAATAATATAGCATAATAAATTTAATATTTTATTTAATTACCGTATAGTACATGCTTTCTTCTGTTCTTGATTAACTGATGAAGATCGTTAAACTAAATTATTTTGCAGCTGGCATATTTTGGAAAAATGAAAACTGCCGATAATCTAAGAGATGCCGAATTATTTTGTTTCTTAGTTGCGCAAAAACCATTATTGAAGTTACGTATCGAATTGAAAGTTCTTGCCGACAATATTACGAGCGATGTGAGTTTATTTCTGCGACATGTGATATTTCCATATAGTCTAATTAAAAATTATATAATGGTAATTGCGTTGAAAAATTTTCGCAATTAAAAAATATCCTTACATGAAGTCCGCAATTAAAAAATATCCTTACATGAGTTGGAAACTCAAATTAAAGAGTTCCTTTTTGATTAAATTCCTCTGATTTATAGCTTGCACATCAGCTTGATTGTATCCGTCTACTTCTAACTGCAACCGATGAACTTTACAACTCTGCTTCCATCAACATCTTTTTTCATCGCTGCTTGCAATATGGAAATTTCTTGAATCAAGTTTGTTTTGCTGCTTTATAATTAAATTATAATTCAGAGTAAGAAAACGATTAGAATAAAAAATAAATGATATTGCTACTCTTTGGAGTCATAAATTATCTTTTCTTATATTCAGAAATGGCATATTTCCTACTTCATTACTCAATTCAAGGCCATTTATTTTGTTGAATCATCTGTATTTGTTTCTATATTATGAGTGTTTTGATCTCGTTCCTTGTTGTATGTTATATATCCTTATTTATTCCGCTCATAGTTTTTCCATTACATTAAAAAAATTGTACTTGAATCATAATCTGTTTTCAATTTTTCGTTAGACTATTTCTGACTGTTTGCTAATTCTGAATTGTCTGATTAGCTAATACTCTTAGTTATAATATTTGTATTCCAAAATCGATATAAAACGCTCCTTTCTAATCTTGCAACCAATGAATTTGTTACTGAAATGTAATTTTAACTAAATATACTTTTGACTGTTTAAAGCTGAACGAAGATAATAATGAATAATTTTACTGAGTAAATTTGTTTAAAATTCCAGTCAACTTTCGCAGCCGGTGCCTCAGGATTTGTACTGTCATCATTATTGGCTGCTTTGAACACAAAAGGAAATGGTGCAGCAGCTAACACACGGCTTGTTGATGTTTTAGCAGAATATGCTGATGAAAGTTTGCGAGCTGTTGTGAAAGTCCTGGATTTTTTGGAGCCTGCAAAGTTAGTTTTTTCAAGTGCTTAATATATATGTGAAATGTTTTCTGAAAGGTATGATTTAAATCATAATGCAATGCGCGTGAAAAGCAATGCAAAAGTAAACTAAAAAAAAGACGGAACTGAAAAAATAACAAATTAAAAAGATGAAACTAAAAAAGATTTTCGAAATAAGTCGAACCAATGAATAACTTGAATCTATGCTGAGAACATATGTATTATCAAATATTTAAGACTAATGTTTTTTGAAATAATTATTTAGCCTTGTTTGAAGCAAGCAACTTTTTCACTCTTCATTGTTCAAGATCTTAATATCTTCAATTTACCGGAAAAGAATATAAGTCTTCAGGAAATACTCGATTGATGATTTGGAGAAATCAGAAGCATCACTTCGTCGTTCTTTGGAAATTTCATTAAAAAGTTTACAAGAATGTGGCGATAGCGAACTTTATGCTTACTATTCACCGATCATTATGGTGCTTAGATTTCAAACGCAAATTTTTTTCTAATTCTAGAAATAATATCCTTTACTTTCCTTTCCCAGCATTCTTTATGATTTATGCGATAAAACTGACAGATTAGCAGATGACTGTAATTCTTTGAGAATACCGCTTTTTTCTTTGCAGGACTCTACAGCAAAATGTGGACAATTATCACGATTCATCAAAAAAACACGCTATAATGAGAATCGCTTGAAAGAATATTATTGTGCTTCGAAATTAAATTTGGAAAATATCTTTGAAATCCTGTACCAGGCAATTAAACTTTTCCAAGATTCCCTTATTGTTAGTTTAAACATTATTATTGTAAAATTTTATTTTGCTTTATTGTTTACATCTTGTGAAACACTATCGATTGTTCATTGGTTTGGCATATTTCTCTGTCAGTCATTTGTTAGTAGTGAGCGTGATCAGAAACTCCATCTGTATTTTGTTTCCAATTATTTGATTTTTAATAATTCATCTTTCTCTGTAAGAGCATATCGATTTGCATTATTTTATCAATTATTGTATCAGAATTTTAGAAAGCAGAAGCACGTACTGCTCGTACTCAACGACTAAAACAACGACGTGCTGGTGCTGGTCACGACACCGCTAATATTAGCGGAAGTAGACGTCGAAGAAGTAATCGAACTGGAATCTTTGAACCTCCAAATGTGAAGGATCTTATTGACATAATTAATTCAAATGAATGCCGTTAAAGACGAATTTCAAAATATTTTATAGTTTCGCATTATATTTTTTAATGCAATTTCCGAAATTTGTTCAAGAATTTAGTTGTCATTTTATATTGCCAGTTGTAATCATATGACAAATTAGATAATCAATCGAGTGGATAAAATCAGACTTCTTGACTTTCAGCTCAGTTAAGAAGCACTAAATTAACACATAATATTATGCAGCAGCTAATATTGAATTATTCTAAACTGAATACTTATTTCCTATATTTTATCAAATTTCATTGTCTTGAATTTTTTGTAAGTAATTTTACATTCATATCTATATGTTTTACATATTATGATTATACAAGCGACCTGGCAGTTGTAGTTGAATTAACAATTTCAAGTTTGAAAATCTTTCTTCCAAACATCATGTTATCTTAGATCAGCACTACTATGAAAACCGAGCTTTAACTTCTGATTTGTTTCTTCATTATTATCTTAACTTTTACTTTGATTTTTATGCCGTGTTTCTCAAGCAATGTATATGGTGATCTCAAATCATAAAATTCTGCCATATTTCGATTTTTTTAATTAGCTTAAAATGAAATTTAACTATGAAATTGAATTAATCTCTTAAAGAAACGGAATATTCGAAAATAATTTACACACTGATTAGATTCATTACAGTTCTCGATAATCTAAAAAATCATCTACACTACTTTATTTTGTAATCCATGAAGTTCAATCGTAATCTTATTATGATGCTTTAACCTCTTGTGCAAATTACTACGATCTCTTTGACCGGATTCAATATCGGCTAAACGTTCCATTGAAATTTATACCACAAAATGAATTTCATACTTTGATAATGCTTAATATGTATATAAATACATTTTTATTCACCATTATTATGTACATATACTTGCTGATGTAAAAATCAATTTTTCCTAACAAATATCATGATGTATATATGTATTTTACCATAATTAAAACATGAAGCTTTTTTTTTTCTTACTTCCAAAATTTATTTTATTTCAAAGGAGAGAGGTCTTATACCTTCCGTTTGGATGTTTTTTTTTTTTTTTTTTTTTTTTTTTTTTTCTTCAATTTTCTTTTTTTATGAAATGAGAGAGCATTTGTGCATTATAGGGAAAGCTATTGACTAATTAAATTTTCCGATATATTCGATTTTTTTTTCTTTTTTTTGAAGATAACTTACTGCTGTGCTAACATAGTTAGAACATTTCATGATGCATCATTATAGGGAGAAGTATAATTAATCCAATTTCTCGATAAGTTCGAGAATAGTACTTGTTTTTGGTTAAAGAGGAGTAAGATTTATAATCTATAAATGGCAAGATCAAGGATGAAAACTTGACAGTATGTTGTTACAAAATTATCGGGAGGTAAATTACTTAGATATTTTGTTTCTCCGGAACACCTGCTCTTCTAATGCTTATAAATATTAGTTTATTTATATATATGTATGTGTATGTATGTATGTATGTGTGTGTGTGTGTCTGCATGTATAGATATTTTGATATATGATTATTTTATCTATCATAAAATTATTTGAATATTTACAGAATTGAAGTTTCAGCTTAAGGTAGAATAGAACAAAATTGTCATCTTTCATTGTCAATGTTGTTCAATTTGCTCCTATTCTGTTTCTATTGTGCATGATGAATTTTGAATAATAACTATGAATGTCTGTATGTGTCTGTATGTGTATGTGCATGTGTGTATATATAAGTACGCTCGTCTCCTAATATCCAAGTCATGTGATCGTTATCGCTGTCGTTTTGTCGTATTGATTGTTTTTGCTTTTCAACTTGCTCTTTTTCCCATTTACAGGCTTGGTTTTTTTTTTTTTTTTTTTTTTTTTTTTTTTTTTTTTTTTGTAAACAGATTGATTTGATAGCATTTTTGTTGACAGATTGATTTGGCAGCAATAGATTAGTTGACGTAGCAGCTATTTAATTGTTTATTTTATATTCGTTTTCATTTATTTAAAATTGGTATGGAAGTTCATTGTTATTAAATTTTCATCTGCTACAATTTCTTATGATTAGTATTTTGATAGTAATTAGTAGGAAATTTAAGGAATTTTCATGAAAAATAAGAGAAATAAATATTGGAAAAATTCATTTATTCAAGCTAAAAGCGTATTAATAATTAATTTAAGAATATAAATATATATACTATTGAGGACATTGTATGATTACGAATGATGAAGAAATGAATAGAAAAAAAAGTTTATAAACAAAAAATTAGCAATTGTTTATTGAGATTTTAATTTGAGAGAAATGATTTCTTTACGTATTAGTTGGCTTTTTTTTCTTTTTACATTGATAATCATTGATAAATTTTTCGTATTTTTTACTCATAAATGTGAGAAAAAGAAACTTTTCGAATTCTCAAATGTCTTCATTTCATCTAATATATTTGGTGCAGGGCTGTCATTAAATGATTGATTGATAGGCCTAATATAAAAGCAATTTGTTTATTTGAAGGCAATAAATTCTCTATTAACAAATAATTCGTAGTTTAAAAAAAAAACTATGTTCGATGAAGAAATTTCTAGCTGCTAGAAATCAGTCTTTTGTTTAACTCAAGTAAGTTGTAATGATGGATATTATCTATCACAAGTAGTGAAAAGATTGATGATAGTATCGAGCAGTTTTTTAAGATTATCAGAGCTCGATTTTGTTCTCTTTTGCAAACAATTTTACATTAATAACAATTCATTGTTAATTCAGTTTTTTCAAAAAAATTTAATCTTTGATAAAATTCATTTTTGTTATGAATTGAAAGGCAATGTGTACGGTGTCTTCAGAAATATCTTTCTGAAATTAAATGTCTAATCATAGCTTCTAACTTTGATAGCTTCCTCAAAAATAATAACTCCGAATTATTCCCCAGCATTTTGTATGCAATTTTAAAGCATTTCATGTTTTAGATGAATGGTTTAAAATTTACCAATCTCAGATCTAATTAGTTGAAAGTAATAAGAAATGTGGCCATATCTGTAGTAAAGAATAAGTAAATAATGCGTGTCTTTTGAATTTTTGCTAAAATTTGCTTTTAGAATTGATATTATTTTCATTTCTAAGATAATTTAAATCGTTGTTTATTTATCAATTGTTGTTCATATAAAAAAACTCACATGTGGATTTTCTTAGAGGTTGTTTCATTTCAAAAATAAATCTTACATATTGCTTATCTAAATTTGTTTCGTAATCGCTTTCTGCTTTTTCGTACTATTTATTTCAGTAAAGAGATTAAACTCGTGAGAGATTTTCTCTTGTATATTCAAATCCAAATGCTTAAAAAGCGTTATTCTCGGGAATATGCAAAATATTGTACCGAATAGACACATATTTATTATCCAATTTTATGAATTTTGTTTAAACTTTATTTGAAGTAATTTTATAAATTTTATAGTGATTTCTTATTGCATAAAAATGCTCGAAAATGTTGTTTCTTTCTTTCTTAAAATCATAAATTTTCTATAAATTTTCCTTACAGCCATGGATACGGAACCAGAAAACACAAAAATGTTTGAAGTAGCAGGTGGTGATCAATGGTCACAGAAGAAAGGTGCTGTTAAAAATAAAGGAACAATGATCAATTCGCTGAATGATCTAAAAACGATTTTCCACAATTTGCTGCATCCAAAAGACAATAAAGCAGTTGATCAGGCATTTCAACAGATAGAACAAAAGACACATTTGGAACGAGAAAAGGTGATTTTTGATAAAAGTTTGCAAGTGATCATTTAGTGATTTCTCTAGTTTTTCTAACATCCTTAATTTGATCTTTTCTGGTAAAAATGTTGTATGAATAGTAATTGATTAGATTTCCAGCATGACAAAAGAATAAATCAGTGAGAAGCATACCCTTCTCAAACTTATTTTATTGTGACATTGTATGTTCGTTTTTGAAAAAAGATCGTAAAATGAGTTCCCTAGAAAACTTTAAGCCATCATGGACAAAATTGATTAACTAATCACTTTACAAATCTGAAGCTAAGATTAGGAATTAATCAATAATTGTTAGGTAAAAGTGTTGAAAGCACAAATTGATAATCATTTGGTCAGGATGGATTGTTCCAATAATTATTTCTTCTTTATAAAACTTTATTATAATTTTTAATTCATGAGTGTCTTTTATTTTTACACAGTACTGAATGAAATTCTCCTTGTTTGTCTGTCTATACTTATATCAAATTACACATTCAAAAGTATCACTTCAATTTATAAATTTACACTATTCATCTGTCTATATTCCTCCTTAAATTTTACTAATTAGTACAGCGAACTGAAGATAGCAGTTGTGCTTGACTGCAGATATCTCAATATTTCGTGGTCATGATATAGAATTTAGTAATCTTTAACTGAAGATTATGAACTGATGAATCTCGTCCTGATTGCTGTATTTCTTTCTAGGCGATGACCATACCAGTTTCCATAATCCGGCTAAGTCATTTTAATAATAAATCTGTAGAAATCAGATTTTCAAATCCGTAAAATCTATTTTTAGAATGCCGATTGAAAATCGCTGTGTTTTGATAATCCATATTATTGAATGTCTTTTTTGTATTTATCTTGCTCTACATTTAACTGCATATATGTTCAGTTGTGTTTTCTATGTTATATATTGCCTTATCATCTTTGATTGGAATCTCTATGCTGAGAGTCCTACTAAATAGCAAAAATGATAAGTTTAGGATCTTACTGCACTAATATAATTTTTCCCAGAAAATAAACATTTCATATTTCTAGCAAACATTCGTTTTTTTTTTTATAGGTTTGCAGTCATGAACTTATATAATAACAACTGTCAACAACTGATATAGCTTATTGCCATTGGAAATTTTTAAAGATTTTAGATAGTTTATGCTGTCATTGGCGTTATTGGATTGTACATGGTGTTTGGAGCATTTGCTAAATTGGTGTGCAATTTTATCGGTTTCGCATATCCAGCGTACGCTTCTGTCAAGGTAACCTCATTAGTTTGAGTAAAACTTAAGTTCTATCAGTTCACTTTTCGTGATCTGATTTCATATGAGAGCTATTCCTCTCCCTCCAAGTTATATTTCTTCGAGAAACATTGATTTAAGACTGTTTTGGAAACATGGGCAACTTAATAATTGAAGTGAAGAAAAATCTGAAAAAAGTTCAGAACAAGTTCAAATACTCTTGTAGTGCATTTTCACACGAAAAACGATTTCGAATCAGCATCAAACAATTTTGGACTGGTGTTGAATTTCACTGATAAGGATATTCAGACGTTTCATGTTGAAAACTTTGTATAAAATTAGAAGTAAAATATTTTAAAAAAAATTACTTTCTAGGCTATTCGAACGGCACAAAAAGATGATGATACTCATTGGCTTATTTATTGGACAGTTTTCGCAGCTTTTTCATTGTTTGATTTCTTCGCCGAATTAATATTAAGCTATTTTCCTGTTTATTGGATCGTTAAGGTCACGTTGAGTTACTATTTATAATCATTCTAATGAAACCCAATTTTTCGAAAGTTCGAATATGCAATTAATGCTTCTTACTGTAATTATTGATCATGATTCGAGTACATTTGTTTTAGTGTAACTAGAAAAAGTGAAGTTGTAGGAGTTACGGTCAGAATTATTTTATGAGATAGAAATTCAACTCTTTAGTATTATATTACTCCAGTATTTATGACTGTAAGTTATCCGTGTATAAAACAAATCTTTTTCAGGCGTTATTCATGCTTTACTTGTATCTGCCACAAACTTATGGTGCATTAGTTCTGTATGATCGATTATTGGATCCGGCGATTACAAAATTAGATGTTTTGGTGAAGCAGTATACGGCGAAGAAAAATGAATAAACATTGCTTGTGAATTAAAAATTTATGGAAATACTTCAGAACAAAAATTTTTTTCTATCTTTTTCAATTTTTATTTGCCATCATCAGTGTATATTAATCGGAACTTTTGTTCTCCTCCAGATTTGTAAAGTTTTCTCAAAAAAAGAATGCAACTCCCAACTTAGCATTCATAGATATGCATAGTTTTGTATATTATTGGTTTCTTATTGAACTTTGAAGGTCATTTGAAATTATTGAACTATTTTCATATATGCCGATCTTTTTCCGGTTACTTGGTTTGTTTTATATAATGTTTCTTGTAAATGATTGTTCAAAACATGGAAATTTCTATGCATTAGAATTTTTATTAGAACTAATAAAGATTTCTTGGTTACTTTCATCAATGACAGATGTAAGATTTGTATCCGTTATGCATTAACAATTGGTCTAAGCTCAAAAGAAAGTAAAACTTTGAAAATAAATGGTATCGATTAATTTGCTTCAAAAGATATGCAGGATAAAATATATTGCAGAGTTAGATACGCTTTTCTTATTTTTTCATTTTTCGCTGCTAAATTTGCGAACTATTATCCGTTATCTGAATCCGTTATCACACAGCATGAGAAAACTGTAATCCACTTTTTTATATCCTGCTGTTTGATAAAAACCATTCCCACTTCTTAACAAATATAAGCTTGTATTTCGCTTGCAAAATTTTACTTTTTACTTTTTTTATTACTTTTTACTGTTACTATTATTAATAAAATCTTCCTGCTACCAACTTAATCTATTACAATCAATCCTAAGGACATCGCCCCAAAAAAAAATTTCCACAAGTTATTTTTGGTGCCACCGAAGTGAGGTTAATAATGTCGACCTCTCTCAATCAATCAGCACAACCGACAGTTGGTAGATTAATCGAAATCCTGGAAGAAATCAAGGGACTTGATTTATCACTACCAGATCGGAACTAGCCGCTAGAAGATCAGGAAAAGCAATACGAAATCAAGAAACGAATTATCAAGGATAAAATTAAGCGACTCGAAATACGTGTTGGTATATTGGCACAACAAAAAATTTCCATCGCCACAACAAAAAATTTCCACAACGCAATTATTCTTATTTTGTTTCTTTACTCGTCAACTATTTTATGGAACACAGTATCGTAAATTAATCTGTAGAAGAGATAAATATCGTGATTGTAAGACATTTTTATGTTCATATCATATTTCCTGATCATTTATCATCCACTTTAAGTTGTTGAATTTTGGTTGAACATTTTATGATATAGAAATAGAAAAGTCTTCGATTATGGTAGTTTGCTTTTTCGATTACGGTGATTTACGGTAACCTAGTTACAGCAATTTGTTATACTGGTTGAAAACATGACTTGCATCCGGTACATGTACAATAGCTGCATATTTTGCATGCTAAACAGAAGATGAGTGGAATGAAGCAGCAAATGAATACGAGTGTCATTATAATCATAGCTATTACTGACCTGAAATTATATTTTAAAGGTTTTTGTGAAAAAAAGTAAAAGTTATTGATAGCTTGCTAAAAAATGACAATATATAGAATTAATTGAATTTTGATTTAATCTTGTATTTGCACAACTTACAGTATCCAAGATTGAAATTCAATAGTTTCGTCGGCTGCATCAGGTTGAGCATTTTTTAGCTTTATCGAGACTGTTCGTTTAAATTGATAGAAATAATCTTTCATAATTTTATACAAAAAACTAGGATTACTATGAGGTTTTCTTGTTGTTGATTGATTATAATTCAATTCATTTCCTGTATTTTTCATCGTCATATTATTTGCATTCCATTTCTGATTTTAAAAATATCAATTTTATCAATGATTTAATAAGAAGGAAATGATAACAATTCAACTTCAGATCAAATCATTGTAATTCTATGCAATCATTTTCTTATTATTAAAAAACTAAAATTCGAGAAATTCATAAGGTTTTTTTCTTTTTTTTTTTTAATGTGAAATAGAATTTTTGCTTCAATTATGATAAAAAGTAAATTCTTGAAAGAATTTCCAGTAGCGAAAATTGACTAAGATGAAAATCTAAACTTTGACATGGTAACTTTCTTTCAAGGATTTATTTATTGAATTTTAGGTTAAACTGTAATTCCGTTCGACAAATGTGAGATAAATTGTGATTATTTTTAAAAATTTAGCTTACTTACATCAATTGTTGTGCCATCAGTATTTGAGAACGCTGTTGTATGTAATAATGAAGAAACGATAATAAAGACCAGTAATGTGAAATCAGTAATTACTGAAATGAAATTATTCGTATTAATAATTTTAAGCAATAAATTTGGATAAATAAATTTTCAAAGGAAATTTTTTTTTCAAATTTTGTCAAAAAAAAAAATATCGAAAAAAAACATTGCAAAAAAGAATTAGTAGAATCTATGAGATTCTGGTCTAGCAATGAATGACATATTCAGATTCTGCTAGCATCATGACATGCAATATTCGGATTCCTTTAGCCTTCATGGCCTAACTATGATTGACATGTTGAGATTCTGTTAACTTCATAATTTAGCAAAAAAATGGATCGATTTTTTTCCATTTTATTGAAACTTTACTCACTTGAAGCAGAAAATAGGAATTCTTCAATGAAATCTTGTTTTTTTTTTTTTTTTTTCACTAAAACTTACCAATCGCCATTAATTCGATAAGTAATAATGAAATGCAAATTCTTTCTTACTTATAATTCGAAATGATTTGCATTATTTTTTTAAGACAATTTACATAATTTTAGAAATTTTTTTTTCAACATTTTATCGATTTTCAAATCAAATACAATGCAATTTAATAGTAAAATTTATTGGCTGAACTTTCTTTTTTTGGATTTGCTTATCTATCAATGATGAAAGTATATGTTGTTGAGAAGAAAGAAATATGAAAATGATTTTGAAAATGATATTTTCCTACTAGATTAGTTCTTTTTTTTTTTTTTTTTTTTTTTTTTTTTTAGAAAAAACTACTTAAAAAAATTAACCGAAAATTTCATTCGTTTGGTTTAATTCTTCATTATGAGATAAATTTGCCCTAAAATTTTAATAAAACAAGTAAAAATTATAATTTATGAATAATCATAGAATCGAGTTTATACATAATATACGTAGCAATCCTACCTAATTTTCTCTTAAAATATTCACCATACTTGTCTGATGTCTATTAAATTTCGAATTATTGATCGATTAAAAAATCTTGTATGTAATGGAATTCTTTAATTTTGTCTTTTTTCCGCTTTCCATATTTACTTTTTACTTTATTTCAAAAAAAAAAAAAAAAAAAAAACAAGGATAAATTATCATTGAACTAAAAAGTTTCCTTCTACAATAGCAAAAGATTGATAATATTGGCAATATTTGATAATTTTCAACATGAATTTCTTTTTTTCTTTCATCTTAGTTCATTATCATAAATTTTATTGGAAATTTCTATGTTAAATTTTAGTCGCATCTTTCTTTGATAAGCAATTGAAAACAAAAAAAAAAGGCTATCTCAATATTATCATTAATTTATCATGTTGTCAAAGAGGAACCTTGCAAAAATAAACTTGTAATGATAAGATGATAAGAGAGGGAAATTGCAACGACACAATTTCACTCAAAGTAATTGGCGTAATATAATTCGAAGGCCAAATTATCATATAATTTAGATAATGAGCATATTTATGATCTTAATTTGATAAAAGAATACTTAGAAAAGTTTGAGGTTGCACCAATAGTTTAGATAACCAATTTCAATGTCTTCTTGAATTTTTAAATTTTAACTAAAATACATAAAATTGGATATTTCGGCAATTATTATTTTCGTTCAATTAACATAAATTAATTTATAAGCTATAATATACATTTCATTTTCAAAAATGTTATAATCTAAATTCCTCATCCAATTGTTTTGATGAAAAAAACTGCGCGCATTTTTCCTTTCATCAAAACAACCTTCCAATAAATTTGAAAAAAAAATGCGAAATTTCAATTAATTTGAAATTTTTTTAGACTAAGTCTTCAGTTGCCAAATTAATAAATGTTGGGAAACACTTCTTTAAAGCAATAATAATTTGTTTAAATTTAATTAAAATTAGTAAATTAGAGGAGAACAGGAGAAATTTTTAAACATGATGGCTCGAATATTTACGTGATTGCTTTTCAATGAATGATAAAATATTTTTTAGTCAAAAATTCATTTCATCAAAAAAAAAAAAGTAAAACCTAATATTGTATATAAATTATATGTTTCAATATTTTTTATATTTTTTTCCTTTTTTCGATCGCAACGAATCATTGCGAGCAGTATGAGAATATCATTTGATAAAACGAAGAAAAAAAAGTGATCAGTACGAAAAATAAGTTATTTTAAAATTGTAGTATTTGATTTAAATAGTAAATATTAAATTGGTTGTTGCTACTTTGTGTTACTATTAATTTCAAACATGATACAATTTTGGAAAGGAATCTAAGTTGATAAGTAATGTATAGGAATCAGAGATAATACCTAACGAATGATTGAGTAATTGTTAAATAATTGTTTACTCGATCAGTTTGAGTAACTGTTAAGTAATTGTTTAATCGATAAATTATTGCAATACAATATTTGTTAAATTTTATTAATAGTAAATCAATATTTTATTATCAAAAAAAAAAAAAAAAAAGACCGCGCATGGTATACACCAAATATTTGAATTTCCTATTATCACTCTCATTCACAAAATATTCGCTTTCAATCGATGTAAAAGGTTTCAAGATATGGGAATATCATCAGTAATTTAACAAGGAATTCGGTATGTGCTATCGGTAATTTGCCGTTTTTTTCCATTTCCGCAAAATTTGGAAGTGATAAGCGTAAGAAATTGCGAATTTTTCCGAATGGACGCTGTCCAAATTTAATCTCTCTGAAAAATAAACTTACCTTATGATAAGATTGAAGTTAAATTTATCACTAGTTATTAACTTATCATTACTTATGAATATGACACTAATGGAAAGTTCATTACTTTAAATAATCTTTATTCATAAACATTTCATTTGGTAAGAATGCAGTGGCATGCGTAATTGCAATTGATGAAAGTTTGGTGCATGCGACCGCGAAATAACGCAATTCGTCGTATTCCACTAAACAACCGCGTAAATCCAAATGTCTTACCTCACCGTAAATTTCTTTTGCAGATCTAAATTTTATCATAATTTAAAAAAAATTCTTTTTTATCACATTTTATCACATGAGATATTGCTCATTAGTTTAAAAGTTTAAGAATTCCTTTTGAATTTTTCCCCGATGTTGAAACTTTGAAAAGGATTAATTAATAGCGAAAATAATAATTCATTTTCGAGAGTTTCATATTGATAAAAAATTATGCTAAATTGACAAGCTTAATTGCAAACATCGATTCTTAATTATAGCCTAATTATTAAATAGATTTAATAGAATTTTGATGAATGACATTACATGTCTTTTTCAAAAGTCTTTTACACCTCGTGATGTATCACGAACAGAGAAAGAGGTCAAACGATAGCCTAATTCTGGTCATTTTGATTTTAGAGTATACTTAATTTGGGAAGAATATCACAATCTAATTAGTTTTTTAGCAATTTAAATCTAAAGCTTTTTTTAATCTTTTCTATGAAATTTTAGAATGCTTCAAAATTCCATTTCGAAATTTCTCAACGAGATTCGAAATAAAAAAACAAACTTTTTTGAGCGAGTTTCTATATCTTTTAAGTCCTGTAAATGTAGTGATAAAATAGGTTGAAAATGAATCCTGCGTAATGCAAAGTTTGGTATTAAACGTAACGCTTGGCTAACTTCTCTACGTATAGCATACAGTGAACACCGATTTTTCTCATTGATGAATGAAAAAGTTTGTCTCATCAGAGAATCGATATGAAGATCGGTATATGAATCCCAGTATAGTTTTATAGCCTGTAACACGTAAACGTAATATAAATCCAAGTAAACGTTATATTATTAAGTAGCTGGAGCCCGCTCTGCAAAGCGTAATCCATATAAATAAAAATTTAAATGTACGTTTATTCAAATCTTTAAATCTCCGAACAAGCGCCTATTCAAATGCAACGTTGCATCAAAATTTCAAAATAATTGATGAAACACTTGAAATGTTGTGTAAACATGAACAATGCAGAAAACAGGCGTGGTTAATAAATTCAACTATCTCACTTACTTTTAGCTGTCACAGGTATGCCAGTGAAAAAAAAGTAAGCACATCTTTATAAGAACACGTGCTTATTCAATGCAACGTTGCATCAAAATTTCCAGAATAATCGGTGAAGAACTTGCAACGGTCGTGTCAAAAATCACAACAATCGTTACATTTTTATTTATATAGATTACGCATTTTGATAGAAGCAAAAAGAACAATCATTTGAATCGATCTTTACCGATTTGGCAGCTTTGCAGGTTTTAGAGAAATTCTTTTGATCATGGATATTTAAATTAGATACGATTTGTGCTAGTACAATTATTGGTAATTGTTGCAAAGTGAACGGTATTGTATCGTATTCCATTCGAATCATTTCCGCATTATTTGAGAGCGCACGAATTTTTGATCTTCGATTGAGTATCTTCAAATGAAAATAACTTTTCCTTAAATTCGAAGCAATTCTGGAATTTTTTTTTGAATTAATTTCTTTTTCAAATAAACGCTCTTTTGAAAATTCACATTGAAAAAAAGTTAATGGTTTAAATTTCCAATATTTAATAAATTATTTATTTAATTTTTACGAAAATTTTGAAGAAAATATTTTAAACAGCGATTCCAAAACTCTGAATTTCCAAATTTCTTCAACATTCGCAAATTTTTGCGAAAAGTTTCAGAATATCGAAACTTAGAATTCGGACTTATAATTTTTTAATCTTTCAATTCTTTAATTTCAAATTCTCTGACTGATGGTATTTGATTAATCTGTTTGCGTTTTCGATGATTACGCCTCAATTTTTGCTGATTTTTTGCATAACAATTTCCACTGGTATGATGTATAATCTCTGACTGCTCGCCACCATCCATATCTTTCCTTCCAAAACTTTTACTGATCTTGCAGTATAATATTTATGCACAAACACTAGTATGATGTTCTTTTATAAATTAATTTATTCCCTAAAATTTAAAAATTTCATCATTTTAAAAATATAAAAATATGAAATTGTGAAAGTAAAAAAGTTATTGAGAGAGAAATATGAAAGTTTTCGAAAATTCGATTTAGAATTAAGAAATGCATTGATGCAAAATTGATAAGTCCAATATTAATAAAGATCTTATAATACTCTAATACACCCTGTAAGTAGCACAAGATCGGATATGCTGTATGTGATATACTACTGGGATAATTGCAAGATTTAAATAAAGACAATCTTGACAAGTACTGATTGAAAAAGATGAAATAAATGAGTCTCAAACATAGGAAAGTAATCGATGTAATTTCGAAAATTGGCAAATTCTCTTTAAAAAATGATAAATTAAGAAGGAAATAAACGAGACCGTACCGTTCGCCAAATGCGAAATGTTAAAATAAATTACTTTTTGTAAATTGGAAAACTTTTAAATGGAGTATTTCATTTCCTTTCCATACCATCTTTGAGAATAGCTTGAAATGGAATTATTTGTCGTAGTTGATACTTAAACTTTTTTTCATATATTTATTTCGATTCCTTTTTCTTAATGAATTCTTCTATTCCAGTCCAAAAGTTCCAATTTTTTTTTTTTTTTTTTTTTTTTTTTTTGATTCTTCTGATAATTGGCATCTTTTTGTAATACTTCACACTTCGTCCGCTTCTAGCCTGTTTGAAATAATAGCCAAATTAATTTTAAATTTAGAATATTTCGGTAATTAATTTTGATAATGAATGAGAAATAAAAAGATTCTAATGTATTTTCATCATTTCTTCCGTATAAATTGAGATTTGAAGTAAAAATTGAAATTACTATGAAACAATAATACGCCTACTGTATTTACCATACACTACCGTTATTTAAGCAAACATTTTGACACATCGATGGACAATGACTGATTTACTGTGCCCATCTTATAAAGTTCGAAATTTTTAAAATTAATTGTACTAAATGAAAAACATTGACAATTTCCGGTACATTTTCAATGAAGTAACATAAGTAATTGAACTAAATATATAATACCTGTTCTATGATCAATATCGGTACAAGGTACAAGGTTTAAATGTACGATACCTGCAAATTTATTTGTATCCCATCTGTCTATCTCTGTTCGTTTATTTGTTTCCCAATGTTCTTAAATTTATTCAAAAACCGGTTTCCAACCTATCTTTTATACCTCTTACAAAGTAGCGACGATTGCTCAAATAAAATGTCATAAATGATTCGTTTGCGACGAAATCTTCAATTTCTGAACAAAAACCTGTTGCTATATTGCTGTGACATGCACTGAGTGCAAGTCTGCATGTACTGCATTCTTTAGCTCTTGTTCATCATTGCCACTGTTTCTATCAACTTTCATCGAAAATTGGCGATGTTCTATGCGCAGATTATTGATGCAAGAATGCGATTCGTATCGTCTGTCTTATATTTTTCTCAAAATTTATTTACTTTTGCTTAATTCATCTAATTTTAGATAATATATAGCAATAAATTTGTAATTTTTTTTTTCGCAATTTTATCTTAAAAAATTCCAATATATGTATTTATTGTCTAATCTGTTTGTAAATATTTATCAATTAACTTAGTTGTATAAAATTATTCCTTAATCTATTTTTATTGATACATTTATCACCTAATCTATTTACATGAATTAATCATTTAATTTATTTGCATGCATTTATCATCTAACTTATTGGTATATATTTATTAGCTATCTATGCTTATCAATCTTATTTTAATCTATTGGCATGCATTTATTATCTAATCTATCACTTGTTTTTATTACCTAATCCATTTATCACCTGTTTGTATATATTTATCATTTCACCTATTTGTATCAACTTATCATCTGATCTATTTACATACATTTCATTTAATCTATTTGTATGTTTTTATCACCTAATCTACTGATATGCATTTATCAGCTAACTTATGTGTAGAACTTATCATCTGACATAGTTGCATGCATTTATCATTTAATCTTTTTGCATATTTATCATTTAACCTATTTATATGAACTTATCATCTCATCTATCTATATAAACTTATCATTTAATCTATTTTTATGCATTTATTGTCTAACATATCTGTATGCACTTATAACTTAACCTGTTTAATATGAACTTTTCACCTAATCTCTTTATATGAACTTATCACTTCATCCATTTTAACATGACCCGTGATTCTTGGTGTATAAAAATTTGCAATCATTTCAGTAATAAAATTATATGAATCGAATTTAATGCAAAAGTTGATAAGTAATGCTTAACGGTGAAGATAATATCAGTGATTTTAGGAATTCATGAATATTTAAATAAAATTGGAAATATTAGGTCATTGGATGCCATTTAAGAATTATCTTTCGGGGGAAGGAAATGATAGTAATAACACACTATGAATCAATTCATTAATGTCACAATTAAATCTTAAATTACATTCAATGAGAAATGACGTAAGAGCCATGCTAAATACTATTTATCGTATTAATTAAAATGTGGAATTAATTAAAAAAAACTTATTTACTAGCACAAACCTTCAAATATTTCTCCTGTCGAATTAGATTATAATTCTTATTATTTATTATTTTATTCCATTTTTTAGGAAAAGTTTCCTTTTAAAATTAATTGACTTATTATTTTTCAATATTGCATGATTACTTCTATCCGTCCAGTATCATTAATAAATGCTAAATCATTTCTTTCATCTTTTCTAGAATAAAGGCTTCATTGAGGAACTTTACAGCGTTTCTAACCAATATAGTTTTGGATGAAATGAACGAAATTTTTAGAGAAATCTCGTAATTAAAGACTTCCTTGAAGGATCATATGTAATTTTTCCTGTTTATACGATGGATTTTGAATGAAAAAAAAGATAAAATGATTCATTCGCCAAATGTTTCAATAACTGAGACCTTAATTATGAATTGCTTAGCCTTCATTTCATATATATCATTGTATGCTGGGACATGAAATAAGTCTCAGCGCTTTAAAAAAAAAAAAAATGATACAATTTATGTCTCAGTTAAAATTGCATCATTTTTCATAAAAATTATTATCATTAATGATTTATTTTTGGATAAATTTATTTATGTATTCGTTTTTAAGAATTTTGTGAAAATTTTTGAGATAAAAAGAAACTTCTATCAAGAAAAATTTTTGTGTATTGTAACAGAGAGATAAAGAGATAAATTTTGGCGAGAAAAATTTCATTGATTGGTAGAGGATTGATCGTCGTCTATGTTAGAAGAGAGAATGAAATTTTTTCGATAATGTAAATATGAATTGAATTTAGGTGATTGAATTGATTTGGAGGGTATTGATTGACGAGTGAATTGAGTTTTGATCATTGAGTTAATTGACTGAGTAATCATTGGATAACTTTTGATTGACTACTAAGTGGAAAATCTTTTTACATCGACAATCATTGGTTTCCTGGTAGGCAATCACTTCATCTATTATAAAAAAGAATTGATTATCAGGACAAAAGATAAGAGATATAGACAATGCTTGCAATTTTAAACAATGCACACAAGCTTTAATCCTTATAACATTCCAGACAATTAACATGATTTACAATATTTTAGAGAATGCACGTAAGCTTTAGCAGATTGGAAGATGAGAAGAGAACAAAGACTTTTGTATCAGACTAAAGCATAAGATATGGATAAAATGATTCATTTGACTGAGAAATATGACAAATTTTATGTTTGTAAAAATGCCTCGGTTTTACTGATAGCTTTTGTCTTGAATCTTTTAAAAATTAGTATTTTGAATTTTCAACAAATGAAAATTATAATATTACAATGATAAAGTTTGCAAGTTTACAATACAGCATCCATCTCCGTTTACGTTGAAATAAACATTTTAAATGAAGAAAAGCTAATTTTGATCGATATCAAATGGAGGATTGTTACGATTTGAACCATTGCTGCTAATGTATCAATTATGGGTATTGTTCTTATCTATTATCTTACTTCTGATAAATGGCGAAAAGTCGATCAATTCGGACTTATCACAAGTGCGGATTTGTCAACTGAGATGCATCGCTAAATGTATCATCGATGATAAGGTATCATATAATGATAAATAAAACTTTTTTTTTTTCGCGGTTGTATAATGCTAATTTAATTTGAATTAATTATTTATAGAAATTTTTTAGCAAAGCTTACATTGTTTCTATTGGCTTGAAATATATGTTAAAGCGTGAAATGATCGAATAGTTAGAAATTTAGATTATGCCACCCCATCGCTGATTCTATTTTCAATTTGATTTGTTGATAATCATTTAAAAAAGTCATAAAAAGTTTAATTTTGAATTTTATCAATTGAGGGAATTTTTAATAGATTAATAATATGTCATACTTAAATGTCTTTTTTGAACATATTTTTAAGCCATAACTCCACAAATTCAGCCTTTTTATGAATAATAATATTTGAATTTGTGAAGAAATTTACAACTTTTATTTGTCAAATAAAAAATAATTTTGGAAAATTGTTTGTCTCCTTTATCTGTTACAAAAAACGAAATTAAAATGGATTCTTAATCGATAAAGTAAAAAATATTTGTCTTGAAGAAAAAGATGAATAACAGTTTATTACAAAAAATTTTCAGCAATCTTCAGACTATTGTGAAGAGCAATGCAAGAAAAATGTGGCAAATGATCTTTGCGTAAGGTTTATTTTGAAGTTCGAAAAGAAATATTCCGTTCAAAAAAAAAAAAAAAAAAAACTATTTTTTTCCCTCTTTCAAGAGCGATTGCCTAAGAATTTACATCCCCAAATGTCTCCTGTCTAATTAAATAATTTATTTTCCTTGATTTCTATTATTCCTAATTTAGTTTAGTTTTTTTTTCCTTGCAGTTATGCAATCATATATTTTAATCTTATCTCTGAAAGAATGGAAAATTGAAAAAAAAGATTTATTGAAGTCATATTTCATTAAATGAACAAATTTGAAATAATTTGAAGGAGAAAAATAAGACGTAGAAAGAATCATTGAACACTTATGCTTGCAAACAATTTTGCATATAATAAGCTCTCATAATTACTCTAAAAAATTGTCCCTAAAATTTTGCAAAATGATAACAATTTTTTTTTTTTTGTTAAATTTCAATAAAAAAAAGTGACGAAAGTTTTCTGAGAAATATTATTGGAATTGATTAAATATTTCTGTGATATGTTAAATTTTTATAGGATGATAAGATTCGAGATAAGGAATTTTGTTGGAAAACATGTGGTGGTAATTTAAATGAAGGATCAAAACCAGAAAAACCAAAATCTATTAAATGGTCTTATACACCTTCATATTCCATTAATATTACATGGACTGGTGATGGAACATTGTATTTGTTGGAAATGATGAAAAAATCTGGTGGCAATCAATATGTTCAGAATGTTGTAAGTTTAACGAGTAAACAAATTCTATTTTTTTATGAGCTTTAAGAATTTTACCGTTATTGCGATGCTTTTTTCTTGGCCAATTGCTACATCAAATGATCAGCGACGATCATTTATTTAGTAATTTTTTTTTTTTTGGCCTGCTAATTTTCTTCTGCATCAGATGATCAGCGACGATCATTTAGTGAGAAATTGAGAGATCTTAGAAATTTCATAATAATAATCGAAGTTTAAATTATTCGATGGAATAAAATATAAGCATACTTGTATAAGACATTAGCTATCAAGAAAAATCAGTTTATTTTATTCTATCATTTATCAATAATTCATTTATTTCATTTTGAAAAAATCCACAATAATAATAACAATTCGTTACCAAACTGCATGATAAGATAAAATTAGGCATACTTGCGTAAATTTTGGTCATAAATGCTTTATCATTTACTGTTCTTTCATTTATCAATTAATCATTTATTTTATTTTGATAAAGAGCAAAATTCAATAATAGTTTCGTAAAATACTTCCTGTTAATTAGATATTTTTAATTAAATTAAGGTTTTAAGGTATTTTTACATAAATTAAGATACAATTAAGGTTAAGACATCAAACTTTTAAAGCGAATTGTTGAAATTTTTAAATGAAATGTCAATTAGTTCAATTTCTCTGCTAAAAATTGAACAACAGTAAGGTAGATTTTTGAGCGAATAGATGGCCATTAAAAAAAAAAAAAAAAATTTTTTTTCATTTTTCTTGAATAGAAATTGAAGTAATGGATTGAATTAAAGAGAAAATGAATGATTTCTGTAAAATTTCAACTTGACTAGAATGGAATTTATCAATATTTTTAGCTTAGCAACACAACATCACTGATAAATTATACGAAATCTGAAATCGATTTTTGTAATGTATTACTGTTTCGAATTGCATCAGTGACAAGTGGAGGAGTGAGCAATTTCAGTGATATACAAAGAATTCCTCCTTCATCACCCGAAATTGTGCAGAATATAACCGTTCAATCGATGGAATATATCGTAAGTTAAATTTTTTTCATCGCTTATTAACGACGAATTGATAAATGTTGCGAATTTGTCGACTTATTTGTTAAGTAAAAATCTGATCCCTAGGTAATCATAGGTAATTAATGCAGTTTTTCATCACTCTTGCATTGTTTAATTAAGTAAACAGCGGTTATTCTATTAACTAAGACCTTTCAAAAATAAACCAGACTTATGAATTTTATTAAATTATGATCTCATAAATAAGTATGATTGCCGATAAACTAGTATTTCTATATTTTATTGAATGAAAGTCCTAAAATAAAATTCGTTTTGAAATTTTTAAATTCATTGAAATTTTTTGACCAATCTTTTTCCAGATAAATATAACACCCATAAAATGAGGCATATGAATTATAAAGGATTTTTTAAAAGTGATTTTATCTTGAAATCTTCCCGAGAGCTTCTATCGAGACTTTCATGAATGATGATATTACGATTGATGGAAATTAATTTTTATAGAATCAATCATTTATCGAAAGTGGTTACTATTCCAATGGAACCATCAAATTAGTTTTACAGTATGAAGCACCAGAATATGGTAAATAGATTTCATTTTATTTTCATCTATATCTTTACTTTTTTATTATTTTAATTTTTGAGATTTTCTTGTCATATATCGGAAGTAAATAATTATAAGATAATTTAATTTATCATTTCTGTTTCTTCATCTCAAATTGTTTTCAATTAATTTCAAAATAGCCTGCATTATTTCAAATTATTTTGAGAATTAACATAGGAAATTGATCGTCATTAATTAGTTGAAATTTTAATTAATGAATTATTGATCAAGTTAATGATTTAATTAATTAATGATGGTAGTAACAATAATTCAGAATTTTCCATATTTTAGATTGGCCGCTGGGTGAAAAAGACATAAAAGTAGATTTACTTTTTCATATGGTAAGCTGTAATATTGCCGATTTATCGAAAGCAGTTCCAGCACCAGAATTTGTTCGTTTTATTTTTTGTATTTTTTTTCTCGATAATTTTCTAGTTAAAAATTATTTAAGTAAATCCAATTTAAGAAATTCTTATTTTTCTTTTTTTTATTTTAATTATTAACAAAAATCTAAAAGTTGTTTTTATTAAAACAATGGCAAATAATATATCATTATTATTCTAATGTGAAAGTGATTGGAGATAAAACAATGTTAACTTTACGTAAAACACGGAAATTTATTTTTAGATGATAAGTGAGAAGCCACGAAGTTTGGTTGCGAAATTTGGCGCAGATTTGATGTATCGTAAATGTCAATTTTTATATTACGTTAGTAGCGTTCAAAGTCGTCGTTGTGGTACTACGAAAACAAACAATGATTTCAGTGAAAATTCAATGAAACCATTAAAAATAAGCAAGTTTTTATATTGAAGTTCAATAATTTAACTTAAATGAGAAAATCAAACTTAGATTTTTATAGATTTAGTACGATAAGTAAAGTGGGAATTTCTCAATAACAATGATCAAAAAATAATTTGATAGTTGTAAATTTAAAAAAAAAAAAGAAGTTTTTTGTAATGCTATTTTGCATTTTGCAATTTTAATCGTACATAAGTGAATGATTAATTTATTAGATGAATGAATAGCAAACGATAATTTATCAGTTAGAAAATAATTTATCACTTATAAATTTATCTGTTAGATATTTTTCTCTTAAAAACATTCATTTTAATGACTGATCGAAATTCTTGATAAAACTCATTCTTGAATATTTCTTTTTTTTTAGATTGTGCTACTGTAAAAAACAGTCCATGTATCGATAATCCAGTGATACATCATCCACCAATGTGTGGTCAGGTGGAAGGATTTAATTATCGAATTCTTAATGATCATATCAATTCTGATAATTTAAATACTAATATAACTGTTAATGTAACATTCCGATCCACGCTAATTAGAAGAAAACCGCTCTATTTTGTTGCTTTTTATGGTGATGCTAAACCGTTTGATCGAGAAATTGATGTTAGTCACTTTTATTTACGTTGCGCTAGTTTCTTTTATTTATGTAATTAAAATGCTAATAATTAATTTAATTTTTTAATTTCAAATATTTGTGCAAGGTAGACAGATAAATACGTGAATACGTGTAAATGTTAAATGAATTCAATACCATTAATCTAATCATAACGAATTATTCTAATATTTTTACTCAAACGTGATCTTAAATCATATAGATTTCACGTCACAATTGCGTATTAGACAAAAATTACAAAAATATATATCTTAAAAATAATTATGCTTATTTCAGAGTTATTTTATTCCGCCTTTTTTTGAAATTATTTTATTCTGTCTATCTAAAAGAAGACCATTTTTGTCTGAGTAGTTCGTTATGATCATGAAATTTTTAAATTAAATTTAATGAATGTTAAAAATTTCCAGGTAGAATTACTTGGTGTTGACATGCAGCATATTTTGGGTAATGCGACAAATTGTCCAAAATTTCATCCTAATGGAACATGTGCTGTAGGTTTTAAATATTAATTTCTAAAACGATAGATTGAAATGAATATGAAGATTTAAAGTTTTTACTTGATAAAATTCATATTTATACTTTTTTTTTTTCAACTCATACTAAATAATTAATTGATCAAATCAACTAGTCAATCAAATGACAATTGTTCATTTTACTTTTTTTTTTTTTCGCCTTCACAAATAACTTGTATATTTTATATTATCAGATAAAATTGAATCTCGTAAATGAATCGATAATAATAACAAATTTACGAATGAACAAGTTATACGGTGTGACAATATGCGCCGTTATTGATCCTAAGAATTTGACCTTTCCCGAAGTAAGTGGTGTCGCATTAGGCATGAAGTCAAAAGCCAATAAAATATTCATTGATTCTGCAGGTTTGTATTTTAACAATCTGTTTATTTTTTTAATTTCAATACTTTAGCTTGCTACAGTAATTTGAGTTACTGTAAATATTATAGTTTACGACAGTAATTACAGTAGTTATCAGTTTCAATCCAAATTTATCTAAAAGAGAAAATTATTAAGAAATAAAAAAGAAAGACATTTTATCATCTATCTTTCATTGCATATATTTGTTACTTATCTATTCTCATTAATTAAAATCTTTTTAATTGGTGGAATAGAATGAATTTTTTTTTTTTTAAATTAAATTTTCCTTATTTGAATTTTAATAATATTTTCAGCATTTAAGAAACATCGTCCAAATTTATTAGCAGGAATTATTGCTGGCTTTGCAGCAACTCTTTTATTGCTTCTTGTTGGCACATTTATTTGGATTCAACGACGACAAAATGCTAAAATTAAAATGCATAAATTAAAACTTGAACAAATGAAACATGACAACGATTTAAGATATATTGATTTGCCAAAAAAGTTCGTTTAAATTAAATTTTTTGAATGGTTTGCTGTATAATGAAATTTTTAAAATAGTTTATTGCTGTTCTTTCTTCAACTAGAAAAAAAATGAACTTCCAAGGTTAAACATTTTCAAAGATCAATTATCACTGAGAAATCAGATCAGGCAAGTGAAGAAATCAGTAACTTGCAGAATTGAAATAAAACAAAACTTAATTAATTGCAAAGAGATGGAAATATTTATTTTGACATTTTAGAAATAAAATTTTAGATATAGAGCTTCTCAAGGCATAGATTCAAATAGAATAAAGAAATATTTCTAGATTTAAAGAAAAAAGTTTAACTAATATTTAACTAAAATAACTAACATCTAAATAAATAATTTAACTAATAATTAATCAATAATTTAACTAATATATGTATCAATTGATATTTCTTAGTCGATGATTAGAATTTGGTAATAGAATCTATCATGAAGTTTTATCAAATCTATGTCTTGGGAATCCTTGTATCTAAAATTTTATTTCCAAATTAGTTAAAGTCTAAAGTTTTATTTCTAAAATTGAACAGTATTATAGTTCGTGCTATCATTAAGATTTTCAATATTCTCTTATCACTATTGATGAAATGCAATCGATATTAAACATAGATTTATCTGGCTTATCTTAACTTTATCAGATCTATTTTACCATAATTGAAAAATTGAAAGTTTCTTTTTCAGAAATTGATCGATAATCATTCCGATTCGATAATTAAAAAAAAAAAAGTTACAAAATAAATTTGATAAAACTGATAAAGAGCCAATAATTTGAAGTTGTTGAGCAAGTGATAAATACATATCATATATTTACAGGCAGGACATATGGGAATTGGAGCGACGAAATCTTATCATTTATGATGATCAGAAGCTTGGCTCCGGTGCATTTGGATCAGTTTACAAAGGTCGATTGATTGGTATTGCGAAAGGTAACAAGAATGCCCAATCTACCTTGGGTGTCAATTTGATGAGAGCCGAAAATTGCGATGTCGCTGTGAAAAAATTGCTAGGTAAAGAAAAATATTGATATGATAGCGAAATTATTCATAGCAAAATATGCTATTCTTTTATTTTATCTTCTTCTCATTTAACAATTATAATTTAAAAGTTTGTTAATTAGACAGATCTTTTTCTTTTTTTTTTTCAGATCTATTTATTAGACTATCTTAGATCTAAGTTATTTCAATTTGCTTTAATTATTAAATATTATTAAATCTTAATTATTTTTTAAATATTAAATTATTAAATAATATTGTTTTGTAATCAATGATTACCAAAATATAAGTTATTTTTAATTAATTTCATCAGTTAAATGTATCCTGTTATAAGAATTTTTCCAAGATTTCTGAAATACTTTCAAGATATAAATCATAATTAAAAATATGAAATGAAACTGTTAACTTCAGCACCAATGTAACTTTCTGTAGAATGATAATTATATCAGTTGCTGATAGCATGATAATGATCAATTCTCCACAAAATGTTGCATGAAATTTGTTACAGAATATGCTGATCAGGTGTCGAAAACTGAATTTCTTAATGAAATTTCATTGATGAAAACATTGGGTTATCACGAACGATTGGTCAATATGTTGGCATGTATCACGGATAGTGAACCATATTGTCTAATTGTTGAATATTGTTCGGATGGCGATCTATTACATTTCTTACGAAAACGATGTGCTTATATGATGAAGGTTTTTATGATTTTTCTTTTGTTCATATTTCTTGTGGACAATTAATTTTTATAAAATTTTCTTATAATTTCGGAATTAATTCAGGAATTTTTAAATTTTGAAATTATTTTAGAAATTTTTCAAATTTACCGAAAATTCTTACAATAATATAATATGAAAGATTTTCTATTTGAAATTATTGATTTACGTTAAATATTAAGAAAAAAAAAAAAAAAAAAAAAGGAAAAAAAGAAAAGAAAACAGAAAGTTTCAATCGATAGAAAATAATTTGAGAAAGATGAATCAAAACAGGTAAATATGAAAGACATATATTTGCATTTGAATCATTAATACTCAATGAAATTAATTAATTATCATTATTCTCAATTTAATAATATATGTTAGTTTTATATTTAAAATTTTTAAAAATGCCTGTATTACGATTGTTTTTTTCATCTTTTTTTTTTCAGCTCAATGAAATGGATATCGATTTTGATGGATCAAATTTGAATGAAAAAATAAATTCAGATTTAGTGATAACATTGAAACAATTATTGATGTTTGCTGTACAAATCAGTTACGGTTTGGTAAGTGTCATACGTAATTTCATTTGTTTCATCTTACACAAAAAATACCTTTGAAACTTTTAAATAAGAATGAGAAAAAAAAATAAATTACATCAGTATTATATCCAAATTTATACTTCTAATCATTCTAAACAAATTACAATTTTAAATTTTAATAAATACTTCAAATCAAATTTTAATTTTAAATTTAATAAATATTCTAAATCAAACTTTAACTTCAAATTTCAGCAGAAGCTATAATTTTTTTTTTTTAATTACAAATATATTTCAATCTATAATTAGTAAAAAAAAAAAAAAGAAAAAAAAAAGAATTTTATTCTTAGGAATATCTTAGCCAGAAAGGTTTCGTACATCGTGATGTAGCAGCACGTAATATATTGGTACATGATAAGATGAATGCAAAAATTGGTGATTTTGGCTTATGTCGTTATATTTATCGTGATTGTGCCAATTATAAAAGTAAAGGTGGACGATTACCGATAAAATGGATGAGTCCAGAAGCTATCAAATATTATGAATTCACCACGAAATCGGATGTGTTAGCATTTTTGGTTTTTTTTCTTGCCAATTATTTAGAATATAAATACGGACGAGAAATATAAAAAAAAAAAAAAAAAATTAAAATCATGATAACAGCCGTTATATTATCATAGAATGATAAAATAGCACATAGATGTGTTTATTTAATACTGAATCCAATTGATTTCAACGGATTTCTTCATTTCGTTTTTTTTCTTCATCTGCCGCAATACTAATACAAGTTTGCAAATTACAGCATTTCAATTTACAGTTTTTTTTTTTTTTTGCAAACTGCAGCAAATTTGCAAGTTACACAAGTTTCAAGTTTTGCAAATTACAGTTCAAGCATTTCAAAATTTGAATATTTATGAACCAAATTTTTTTCAGTTGGTCATTTGGTATATTAATGTTTGAAATTATTACACTTGGTGGTTCACCGTATCCAGGCATACAACCTGATGAAATGTTGGAATATTTAGAAGCTGGTAAACGAATGGATCAACCAGATAATTGTCCCAATAATTAGTAAATTTAGCTTTATTTAAAAAAAGGAAAAGACCACATAATCGCGGAAATATGTCCATTTTTCTTTTTCAAGAATAGAAAGAAAAAATTTACTATTAAATCAGTAAATTTATTAATTTCATATTAAAATAATGAATGTTTTTTTTTTTTTTTTTTTTACAGCTATGAAGTAATGTGTAATTGTTGGATGCAAGAGCCTTTATTGAGACCAAGTTTTGGAACAATTCGACAAAAATTAGCCAGTCAATTGGAAGATATTACAGATGAATATTCATATTTAAAACTTGATAATCAACGAGATTATTATAATGTAACATATGATACAGATATTTTGGTATGATTCGTTATTCATTTTATTTTTATTCTGTTAATCTTTTTTTTTTTAAAATGTAACTTCAGTAATTAAACTTAAAGGATGATAAAAAATTACTTACTAATATTGGATCAAATTTTAAAAGTTTTATATTTAAAGAAATAAATTTTCTGCATAATAGCAAATACCTAAATATATATTTTTAATAGCAGTAATAATTATCTTATCATCTTTTATTTCTCCATATCTTTATCGTATTATTCCCGAGATTTCCCGTTACATTGCAATATTTCGAAAATTTCTATATTAATTAATATTTCTCTTCCTATTAGATCTTATCTAACCAATAATTAATGTTTCTATTACACAAATAATATCCACCAGAATGTCATGAAATTAGGAAATTTTTTCTCCGATCCAACCATCAATTGCTATTTATATTTGCAGAAAGACAGCAAGGAAACAGTAGAGAACGATTCGGCAGTTGAATTATCTAAAGTCGAAAAATCGAAGACAAATGATCCATTCGATAATGCTCTTCCAATAGACGAACAGAAAGATTACAGTGATAAAAGATCAGGATTAACAAATGATATCAGAGGTCGAAATGTTATCAGTAACGGGTTCCAACAGATTGGAACGATCGTTAAAGTATGATTCGTCAAAAAGCTTTCAATAGAATGATTAATGGAAATTGAATAATTAGTTATGCAAATTTAAGCAATAAATCTGGTCGAATATTAGAGCTTAAATTTTTAGATTATTTATGCTTTCTTTTATTTGGTTGGAAGTTGACAAATTATCAAATATATGCGATATTTCTTTGATAATATCAATAAGTTACGGAATAATTTAAGGCGTTTGTTTGATTTGAGTTGAGAATAAATTATGATTTATTCAAATTGAAGAGCAAACAGTTATTAATTGTTTGGTTTTCATTTCAATCTCGATTTTTATTTCTAATTTCCTTCTGAAATTTTTTAACAATATTTTCGAATATGGAAGACAATTTAACGAAATTTCTCCTGCCATAAAATCATATCATATATTCATTATCGAAATTTCATTCACGAAGCATCATCTTCCTTATCATCGCTCAGATTCTTCATTTATTTTATTATAAAAGAATCGATAGTTCGTTTTTGTCTATAAGAAAATAATATAAATTTATTAAAAAAATCTTACAAAATTAAATTTTCTTTTTTTTTTTTTTTTATTAATGAAAACTTTTGGCTTCAATATAACATCAAACTGATAATACCTTCAATTAGACAAAGATGAATTTGTTCAATCCTTTCTTCATGATGATTCCTGTTGACTTTTTTCTTTGATGATTGACCTGTTGACCTTTCTTCTTAATTACTAACATTTTACTGCCTATTTACATCTTATCATTCAACCAAGAGAAGAAATCAGCTTATAACGATTTTCCTTTTCTGGAAAATAATCGATCATGCAGATTTTATTAATCTTTGGCATACATAAAATAATCCATTTTAGCATAAATGCCAATTTGAGAGAATTTAATTAGAATTACATTATCACATATTCTCGAATTATATCTTTATCACATTATCACATCAAAATAGATAAGAAATTGGGGAAGACATAAACTTTGTGATTATTGTGAATGATCTATGCATCGATAAGAGGTTATGCAAATTTATAGAAATTGTAGTAAAATTCATTCTAAACAAGTTAATCTAAAAATATTGATGGAGTTTTCTGATACAATTTAAAAAATTATATCATAAAAACTTATCATTGAAGGATATATTGCCCTGAATGAATCATTTTAGGCTGAAGAAAAATATCTATAGGGAAATGAAATAATCAAAATGAAATAATTTCTCCGATGTGTAACTGAAATTATTCTTGACATATTTTTGACGTTTCATGAATTCTTATCATTTCATGCAAAAATCAATGATATATTTTTTAATTTATATTGGTCAAATTTCTGCAAAATTTATATGACTTATATATAAGATATGCCAAATAGTTGCTGATAATACTACAATCGTTTTCGATCTTTAGTCAAAATTATGTGATTAATGATCCGGAAAAACTCTCTTATGATCTTTCAGTCATGATTCATTAAAAGTAATTAATTGAATAAAAATGCAGAAAATAATATTTCAATTTTATACAAAAATAAAGACATCTTAAAATTCTCATCGTGATTGAAGTTAACAGCAAAATTTCAATCATCAATCAATAAATGCATGAAAGAAATGTAAACAAAGTCATGAAATAAATAACAATATTATCAATTCATAAATAAGCATGATGTATATAATGATGGTGAAAATTGAAATTCATAGATTCATCTTCCAATTTCGTATAGGAAATGAAAGAATTTTTGAAAATGAGCATTTCCAACTTAATTAGCTATTACTACTACTACTACTATTTTTACAAGATAATAATTCAATATGATTCTTTTAAAAATCATTAAATTCAAAATCGTAATTCAGCCCATATTCTATCCATAACAAAATTATTGTACTAGATAGAAATAGTTTTTATTAAAAAATGGGAATAATTGATTTAGTCTTTTCAAAAAAAAAAAAAAAAAAAAAACAGTTTATTGTTTAAGGCAATACTAATGGGTTTGAAAATTTTTGAAAAGTATTTATAAAATGATACAAATGGAACTAATTTTAACTATTATATACTAACAATTAAAATATTTGTAACATGAGAAATTTTTTCCAATTTTTTCTTTTTTAAAACAAATAATATTTTTAATACAAAAATATTAACTAAGTTTTTCGCATATAATAAATCAAAAACTAAAAAGCAATTTAACATTTGACATGCATTACTAAAACAACAAGTAAACATGAATATATATTAAAAATTTTGTCATAAATTTGCTAAAAATTAATACAACTTGTTAGCTATACTAATGCATGAATAACAATTTTTCCAAATTTAAAATTCATTTTATCGTTGCATTTTTAAATATCCTAAAAATTAGATAGTTATATATTTTTGAAAATCATTTGAATTAAGAAATAATTTTCTAAATGATTGAGAATAATAAAGAGAATTATTACTTCACAGCAGTATTTAAAGTCATGACTTAATTTTACGGCCATGATATTTGAATAAAAAACATAAACTGCAAAAAAGTAAAAATGATTTTAATCAGAAGTTAAATCGCAATCTATGTATCTTTTTTAAATACTTAGAAAATGCAACGAAAATTTCTCGTAACATTAAGAAAAAAGGTATAATAAATAAAACCTTTAAATACCTTTTTTTTTTAAAAATTCAGAAAAAAAATCTGGACAAATTATTTTCTGGATTAATAACTTGCTATATTCAATCAAATCATTCCGTTTCGTTTAATCCAATTCGTGAAAAACAAGATCGTGAAAATATGTTGTTGTTATCATCGATATTCCTAAAAATTTCAAAATTTTTATATTTTGAATTTAGCAAATGGAATTTTTAGGATATTTTTCGGAAAAAGATGAAATCAGTAATATTTCAATTGAAAAATGATATTTCTAATGAAAACATACTGAGAAATCTAGCATGGATTTCAGAAGAAACTAACATATTATTAAAGTTTTCACGGATTTCATTTAGAATAATATTATCTGTGACTGTTTCCTTAAGTTGATGCTCGTTGTTGCCATAACCAGAATGATCCGGATTCAATAAACTGGAAACCTGTAAAATTCAAATATAAAAATTAAATTTAATTAAAAATTCATTTAATTACTACACGATTAACATTAATGAATTAGTATATAAGTGACAGATCTGTTGCAAATGATATCGGAATTAATTTCTGGATGAATTGATCTATATTGATCCCAGTCATTTTAAAATACCTTCACAGGTTGTCCTTGCTTTTTTGAATTGTTAAATTTGGTCTTTGCAAGAGAGGAGCAAAATCCGCCATGTTCAGCAAATGATGAATTATTTCCAAGCGCAACTGGTGAATTGGCATATTTAATTTGGCTGAAAAATGAGAAGATTTAGTAGACAAAAAAACAAACATAACTTTTTTAACAACTTCGTTCTACATTCGATTATTTTACGTGAGAATTTTTTTTTTTTTTTTAAATTTAATTCTTTAAAAAATTTGATAGAATTTTAAAAAATCTTGAAAACATATTTGAAATACTAACCTTTTTTCCATTTCTTTTATCTTACCAGCATTTCTTATGTTGAAGCAGTTAGAAGAATCATTTAGAGTTACGGATGGAAAATTCTTCGCATTACTTCTTTCTGGATCATTTTTCATGTGCATCTGAACATGAAATAATTGACTCAATTGATCATTTGAATAATTTGATGACTTTAAATCATTAATCGATCGATTAATTAGTCTAAAATCATCTACTCCATTGATAGAATGTAAAATGATTCGAACAGTAAGAACAATTAATTAATTAGTTACCGTATCTGTACCCATTTTTGACATTTTATTCACACGCTGATGTATATATTGGCATCGAGCACCATACGGACAATAGTTCGACACCGAGAATTTATTACACAATTGAGTTTTATACTTTGGATGAGCCTAAAATATTTATAAACAATACCTTTCTGTGAGTACTTGAATAATTAAAAATTAGAAATACAAAACTTTGTTGGTGACGTCAGAAAAATTTTAAGATATTTTGGCTCGAATATACCGTAATATGTGTGCTATACCATTGGATTCCTCAACTATACGATCTCATCAGCTTGTGTCAATGCTGCTCGAATAGATTACGGTATGATAAAATTGACTTTACCTGAGGTGGAAGACGGAGTTCATTTTCTCCATGTGCAAAAACGCAATCTTTGCCATATACACATGAATTATTTTCTCGAAATGATCTACATAGCGAGGTTTTGAATGCATTCTTTCTACGTCGCTCTGAAAAATTTCGAAAATTTTGGGAATTTCAAAGTACAGTATCCGCCTTCCTTCCAATTTTCACTTAGTGCTTCTTGCATAAATTTTTAGCCAGAACTGTAATCCCTGATCGATTACTGTATGAGACAGTAAGAAAGATACGGTAGAGTATTTCGATGAAAAGCTAGCAATATAAGAATGAATCTTTCTATTTTTAGCAATTAATTAATAAAATTAACATGTCTAATGAATTCAATGTGAAATATTCCTGAAATTTTCTTCGTGTCAATATATTTTGGAGCAATTGAAATAAGCTAACCTCGTTGTAATTCTTCACGTTCAGAATCAGTTAGCGTTTTCCATTCAGAAACGTTCGTATATTTTGATGATTTGTTTATCAAGTTATTATCATTTTTATTATGTTTCTGTAAATTAAAAATTTTAATCAATTTAGCGCAATAAAAAAACAATAACGGTAAGAATTCTGTCAAAAATGTGCTTTCTAATTCAATATGTACATTTTTGTTTTCCCTCAGAATTTCACAACTAATTCAATTCAAAGTTAATTAAGAATTGAAAAAAAAAAACATTGAAGAAAAATTAGCATCCTGAAGATAAGATCCAAAAAATAGTGCCAAATTTATGAAGAATTAGGAACTTAAATTTTTGAAATATAATTCAGGAATGGTAATTTTACTTCAGCAAGTTTTGATAAAACTCGTTGAAGCACTTAATTTAATTCATTTTCCAAATCATCTTGAACAACTGGATCATTTTGAGCTAATTCACAAGCTTTTAGAGCCAAATTCTAGAAAAAAGTTTTTCTTTTCTATTATGCACCCATTAGATAGAAATAATCTTCCATCTCACTATTTAAGCTGATTTATCATATATATGACAATATTTCACATAAATATTTGTCCAATATAGATTAAATTGTAAATATTTCCTTTTCACTCATCTTAGTGTTTTGTTCAAAAACTTAAAATTATGAATGGAATTGTTGTCTCTATGACTGAAGAATAACTTTAAAAGAAAAAAAAAAAGAAAAAAAAACAAGTGAAAAAATTAATTATTCTGCCAAGACAACACAATTTTCAACAAATTTGATGCAAAACAAATAATAGCAACAACCTGTACTCCATTTCCCATATCGTCTCCTATTTCGACAACAGGTAGCATTTTCAATCCGCACTAAATTTAATCATTATTTATGTCAATACTTAATGAATGTAATATGTTTGAAATTGATTATGTAAAAAGATCACATCAGTAAAGTATAGAAAGCAAATCATCCAACCGGTACAACATTATTATTATCTGAATTAATCGCGGATAAATCGATAAAATGCAATTGTCCATAAGCATTCACATAAATTCTGAAATATATTTATTATTTGTTAAATTATACAAAGCTACGTATGAATTTACGTAACATTCAAATGGGAAAAACATCAATCAATTTATGATCATAACATCATTTTTCTGCTTGAATGTTATGCTTCATTATTTTTTCCTACTTTTGCAACCATGTATCTTATTTTCAAATTCAAATTATGAATTTAAATCAAATAGTGCCTTTAACAACTTTTAATTAAGGCTAAGCGTTAGTAAGGCAAGTTTTCACCATTATTCGAGTTGGATTTTTTTCTTTGTTTTCGAAATTTTTTAGTATTTGTTCGAATCAAATTCGATTTGTAATGTTGTTTCGAAATCCTAATTTCTTCGAACTTAACGGATAATTTTTAAATTTAATGATTCGTTATTCATGGCATTTCTTACCTGTTAGGTTCATTACGGTCGAAATATGCTGTCATATGCCGTTCAACACCATATGGTTGTAATAATTCTTGCATTTCTGATGGAATAGGAACCATATTAAATGTTGGTGACATCACGTTTTGCATCATGACGATCCTCCACTGCTTATCATTAAAATTTCCAGCTTATTCTATTTTTACCAATATTAATCCTAAATTGATCAATATTTAAAAAAAAAAAAGCCTTCAAAATCCTCTCCCTTCTAATAATCTTCGAATAAAAAAAAATTAATTTATCAGCACCCTCTTTCGGCTAGTACCATTTAACCTTTATTCTCCCACCTTTATCGGTCCATCTTTATCATAAATAATAGTAATTCCCGCTTATATCACAGATAATAATAATGAACAGAAGTATCGACATATTAACTCTCTGGAATGTCTTTTTTGTTACGTTGTGATAGAGAAGAATCCGTTTGTAAAAAGTTTTATTGATTGACGGAAAAGTGATTCATCGTTACAAAAAATGATTAGAAAATATTCAAGCAAAGTGATCACTGGCTTATTCTTTTCTTTTCACTCATAGAAAAGAATATTGCTCAACTGAATTGTCGTATTACTGCTACTGCTGAATGTCGCTTCGAACGCCGCATGATTGGTCGACTTCTTTTTCTTTGCCTGTTACTCGGACCGTTTTGGCGGTAAAAACGTTCATCGTGCCTTTGAAACTATGTCGCGCCATTTGATCTTTAGCACTTCTTGTTTAAAATAATTGTCCTGGCACTATTTGACCTTTAACATCTCTTTTTCATTATGATTACTTCCTTTAACTTCGTCAACATCTTCCCGCTATTTGACCTTTATATATCCATATATACATCTAATTAAATCATCCGAAATATTCTGACCTTCCTGATCGAAAGGAGATCGAGACTTTCAGGAAGAACATTTTGGGTCCTCTTCCGGATAAACTTCAATTAGTTTTGAATGTAATTATTCTAGACTGAGAATTATTAGGAGGAGCACAAAAAACATCCAATTTCATCATTCTTTTCGCGTAAACAGACGAAATAATTACTAAATTGCATGAAGTCCGAAATAGAATGATTTCTTAGACATTTCAATAGGCCAATATAAAATACAGCATGCCACATCTAGACGAAAATGTCTCCTTTTACATTGTCGAGTTTAATCAATTTCTAAATTTATGTTCCAATATCTTCCGCCTAAATGATCGATGTCATCCATTTGAATCATCCAATCATATATTTTACAGCAATGTCAACAACAGTAATGAAACAGTAATGATATTATTCGGTTTAATTACCAGCTCAAAATGCTTTGATCTAGCGGTGTTAGACCGAGATCTTTTCTTCCTTTGAAAGTTTCAGATCTTCTCTTTAATTGGTTGTGCTGATCAAACTAGTAGACATCTCGGTTCGTCGCACCACAAACTGTTGCTATTGCTGTATCGAACTTGAACTACGAACTGAACTCGAACTTGAATTAACTCGAATTAACTTAAGCTCCAAAATCCGGGCTTATTAAATTCTTTCGGTGGCTCCTCCTCCTTTTCTAATTTCCAATGCATCGAATCATGATTGATCGACCTCATTCTGTTTATCTGTGAATCAGAGCGTTATGGCGGTAAACATGTTTATCCTGCTGTTGAAATTATGTCGCACCACTTGATCTTTATACTCCTTGTGTTGGGGATTTTCGGAAACTTCTTAGGAAAATATGTTGGGAATAATCTTCTTGTTGCGGTCAATTAACCGACAAATGCAGAAGAGTCGACAGTAAATACTTCATCGAGTATCAGCCAGAAAAGCAAGTCGAAATTAGTCCAGAAACAAAATTCGAGATTATATCGTGATTAATATCATGAAAACGGTTCTAAAGGAAGCGGACGTAGAAGAAATGGAGCTGCTTCTTGTCGGATCCAAAGGAATAATGACATTGTTAATATAAAAACTCCCTTTGGGGTAAAAAAGGGGAAGGTTCATGGATAGTGGAGATGTAATAGTCGTCATTGTACAACCGGAACAATAACATGATCTTGATTAATAATGTCTTACTATTAAAGCTAAAGCTAGGAGATGAAAGTCAAAGATGAGAGTTAGATTTGTGCATAGTGATAAAATGGGGAGATGAAATTTACAAAATTAGTCGATAATTAATTAATGGGGTATATTTACACTGTCATTAGTTCCGTTTCTTCACCTTGTTTTACAAATAATTGTTGTGACATTGTTTGGCCTTTAAATATTCCTATATACATCTAATTACATCTTTCGGATTTTTTAGATACCAAGAAGTTTAAATAATACATAATGATTGTTTTGTCGAACCAAATTACAAATGATTACAACTTATTGCTAGTCAAGGAATTAAGTTTAGTTAATTGATTTTAGGCAAAAATCAATTAAGCTATCGCCTTATCTTCATTGTTATCGACAGTCGAGCGGTAACTTGATAAAGTATAGAAACCAACGAATATCACCGTTTATTCATTTTTAAGTATCAGATCACAAACAATCACCATTATTATCACTCATCTATTATCAAACATTCTTTCTCGTTACTAAATTGAAAAAGAAATTTTGTGTTAATAAAAATAATGATAATAATGATGATGGCATAAGTGATGGTAGTAATGATCATTACATACAAAAAAAAAAAATATGTATGATTAATGGTTTTATTGTTCTTGTTGTTGTTGAAGCTCAATAATGATCCTTCCGCAGATTCACCTACGGAAACTTGTTACGACTTTTGATAACTAATTTTTTCTTTTTTTTTTTTTAGTTGTTTGGTTCAAACAGAAGTAAAAATCAATTTCAGTATTTTATACTCTTCAAAAACAATGAGTTTTATACTCTAATTTTTAGTTAAAAAGGTAATATTACCTTTTTCCCATTTTGCACCGATATATTTCTCATTAACCAAGATTTTCTGTGTCCACCACCAAAAATGTTTTAGCTCTATGTTTGATCTGGAAGTAAATTATAGTATATAAAATATGTAAAACGATAGATGTCGTTTCCTCGAGATTTCTCGAATTATGATATTCATTCAATCAAGTCATATTCAAAAAATTCATTAAAATGAAACTTAAGAACATTGATATTTTGTGAAGATGTCAAATTCAACTGAATTGACTAACCAGTGTTTTGATTTTTTATTTTGGAGAAAATATGTTTAAAAAAATGGCAATTTTTTGCTCATGAAATTTGAATATTTTGATTCTAGAAGATTTTTGTATTAATAAAATCAAGGCTGAGAAAGAAAAGGATTTGATGACTATTGCACGAATGTTGGTTTCCATCATTTCATTTATTTTCTAGGAAAAAAAAAAAAGAAGGAAAGGAAAGTTTCTGAAGTTTTTTTAAGCTATAACAACGAAAATGTCAAACATATTTTGTGTTTGAAATCAAAATAAATTAAAAAAGTTTGTCTAAAATAACTATCCGCTATTAAATATCCATCACTTGAGCTATTTTCCTCCCAAAAAATTTGAATTTTTCTAAGAAATTCAGATACTTAAACATGATCTCACGTTGCCTATAGCAGAGTTTCCTTTAAACACAAAATGGCATAATGATATTCTGTATTTAGCTTGTCATTCAAATTTTCTTCAAAATTCTATTCAAAATAGCTTTTGATTCTAGTCAAATTTTCGTAATTCTAAAGAATATATAAAATCAAACAACTTTCTTTATCATTTTCTTAGCATAAGGGGTTGGTTGCGAAGTTATTTTGTTAACATTATTATTGATGTGAATTAGCATGACAAAACTGAATAAAAAAGATTTATGATGAATAAGAAGTAATGCATAATTCTATGAGTTTTAAGGCTTTCCAGAAACTTTAATGAGCCTAAAATCAGGATTCGCAAAGTTCATTCTTATCATTAAAGGTATAGCAAATGGCTTCAAATCTAAATACAAAAAGTGAACCATGGAAATGTGCATCAAGTGAGCCAGTTGTGAGTATTATTCTTTTTCTAAAGAAATTTAAGCGAGAAAGTTGAATATTGAATTGTTGGGAAAATTCTTCAGAAATGTTGCCTGCATGGGCATAAATGTTCAATTGCGCTGAAGACGGTATCGACGGAAACTTTAACCCGAAACGAACAATCATCTGCGGTAATTTTCCGGGAGATTACCATACTCCTACATCGTTATAGCAATTTTTGTGCTCAATAAATCAAATTTAAAAAATGCAAACATATTAAGGAGCAATTATCGATTGTGAATAAAAGTAGCGATGAATTAAGCGATTAGTTATGTAGAATATTTAAAGAATCCTGAATTTGTCCACACCATCATTTGTTTCAAATCAAAAAATATGGGTGGATTGTAGGACTGGACCAAGTTCATTTGGGTTCTGCTCATCCAACAGATTCTCGGTTTAGCTTTGAAATGAGTGGATTGTAAGATTGTGCCAATTTCATGGCATCTACAACATCATTTTCGTTGGGCCGTTAAATGAAAAGCTTTCTTAAAGAATTCCTATATCTTTGACTAAATTAGTTTTAATTAATATAAGAAGTTCATTCAATAATTCCATTTTAGATTATAAAATATCACATGCACATTTAACAGATCAGTGTGAATATTTTTTTTTTTCTTTTTATTACAAACTATTCATTCAACAGATTTTACATAATGCTTTTTCGGAAGGTAATCAATTGAAAATTTTTAAATGAATCAATTTTAGAGTTTCGCTTACGAAGGAGAAGGGCCACCTCTACTTCGATTACAACGCGCGAATTCGTAAATTTCTTTCCTTTTTTTTTCTCTTTCTTTGATAAGAAATTAAGAAATAAAGGAATTGAAAAAAGAGAAAAAAGAAAATAAAAGACAAAATACACGAAAAGAAATATTACTTATTGCAATTAATTTTCTATTTAGATTTGCGGAATTTAAATTCACGCGACTTATGGGCCAAGAATATATTTGCGAAAGAGATGCTGTCAAGGAGGAATCGAGCAAGTCAATTTTGCTCATTATTAATGAATTGCATTTTATTGCAGTTACAGTATCGAAAACATTAAACGGCAATAATCAGAAATATAACTGAATTTAGCAGTGCTAAATTCATGAAATTTGACCGATATTGTGATACTAGACTATTCTTGTAATTCATTTATTAGATGTAGCAAACTTTCTTCGCTTTTAGAACAAAAGAATCGAATGCTATCGATGATAATTCAGCATTTCCATTAAAACGATATTATATTGGGATCGTTACACCACAAACTGCTGAATCATTCATCTCACGAAATACTGCATTTAGAGTATGTTAATACAATAAAAAAAATGATATATTGAAATTATGAATTAATTGCCAAATAAGCAATAAAATAATCAGCAATTAGTTAATGGCTTAGTTTTCAAAATACTGCGAAAAGTGGATAATATTTTATGCAATATTTCGATATATCGTTGTCATTTTCAATAAATTAAATGAAATATTTGGACAGATATATCACTCACTCAAAGAAATGAACGATACGAAGATATTACTATGCATTGTTTACAAAAATAGTCATGGCGATTTTTTGTAAGTATTTCATTTGCATATTATTAAGATCGGTGTCAACAATAAGTTTAAAATATTCCGCCTTAATTGACAGTTCATATAAATCATTGTACAAAAATTGGAATTTTTTTGAATCAGTTAAGTTTTAATGTAATGTGTTCAGTGAAATAAAAATGCAACATAGTATCTATGAGAATCTTGGCCAAATATACCAATTTTGATTTTCTTGTCAAATGTTCATCCAAGATAATTTGGCAAATATGTTGATCCAAAAAATCAATCTTGGTCATTATTTCTCATTAACATAGAGTACTTAATTGAAAACCAATCTAATATTCGCTTTCTCGAGCCTCATCTGATTTGGAAGCTCAAGCTCATTATTAACGATGAGCCTTAGCTTTCAAATTAAAAGAATTTTTTTGATTTAAAAATTAAAGCTTTATTATGTTTTAAAAAAATTTGAATATTGTACATATAATTTATTTCAAAGATTTTTCCACATTTTTTCTGCTTTTTATTTTTCTTAATTTAAAAAATTACAAAAAGAATAGTTTTATGAAATGTTTAATTAACAAATCGATTAAGAATAGAAAAAAAATGGAAAATGAAATAAACATAAAAAATAGAATATTTTTAAAAATACTGATAGATAAAAATATCGTGATTAACTTATCAATTTCAGCCATTATTTGATCAAAGAACGATTTGATGAAAATCTTCGTACAAATTTACTCTATGTAGATTGCGGTGATAAAGAGCCTCCAGAATTTATTAGCATTGAAGCACTTGTTAAATATTATACGTATGATCTTATTTGAAAGATTTTTCCACATTTTTTACTGCTTTTTAGCTACTTCTGGAATGCGTTTGTCGGAAAAGTTAATTTTATTATTGAGTGACAGATACGAATCCTTCTGTAAAAAAATTTTGTTGATAGACGAAAAAGTCACTCTTCCTTTACGTACAAACAATTATTTGAGAATATCCAATCAAATTGATTACTGGATTTTTTCGTTGCTATCGATGCGACACTGTAGAAATTGTCGCTGTGTCGGAGTACAAACTCCAAATTGGGTTGAACTATTGCTGTGTCGTTCTAAAAAAACTGATTTTGTTCTGAAATGCGAATCTTTTAGATCCTTCCGGTGCTTCTTCTATTTTGCTATTCTCTAATGTGTCTTCCCTTATTGGCCGATCTCGCTTTGTTTATCATTTTGGCGGCAAATATGTTTGTCGGCTTGTTGCTCCATTTGAAACTATTTTCGCGCTTCTTGACCTGCGACACTCCTTGCTTATAATAAATCATCTTTCGGATTTTTCCGACAATGTGAATTCTTTAGGGATCATACTTGATATGTAAGATATTCGGATGTTACATTATTTTGGATAACAATGAATCCTAATGATCGTCAGAAGCGATACTTCGTTGATTTTCTCTGAAAGATATTTCAGTATCTATGCATCGTTGTATTCGCTTCCAATGACAAATGAGCTTAGTGTGGACGTTTTCCCGTGGTGGTATCTGATGAACAAAGTATGAAGAAAAAACTGCGGATGTGATTTATTCCTTGTCCAGTTTGTTCAATCTATTTTGACTCAAAGGTCAAAAGTTCACTTTACCAAGTATTTATCTCAAAAACACAATTTCTCTAATTCTATAATTGGTAAAAATAATTCAATCATATTTAGTGATATATTCATATTCAATATAATATATCTTTACGAAACACTTATTATTTCTAGATTTCTTTTTCGTCACTTTTTTTATTTATTGGCTTCTTGTGGAAACCTGGAAGAAAACTGTGATACCGTAGAATTTTTTCATTTAATCCTCCATTCATATCCATCAGAGATCACTGAGGGATTGTTTTTAGCTCCATTCTTCATCTTTAGTGTTGAACTATTAATTTTTTTTCTTTCTTTTTTTTTGTTGTATGAGAATACATTTTGCGAGCAATAATTTTAATATATTTTTCAGTTTTGCCCTTCGTATCGAATTATTATCATTTTTTTATTGCATGAAAGAATATTTTGCAGATAACAGTTTCTGCAAAAAAAAAAAAAAAAAATTAATAGTTTAGACCACAACTGGGCCATACCCCAACATAACTTAACAATCTAAGTGTATTTTTATTATATATTATTTTAAATAGGTTTTTTTCTTAAATTAAATTAAATTAATAGCACTCAAAATTTTCATATTTTATATGAGCATTGCCCAAGCTATAATTTATCGCTATATATATATTTTTTTTTCAAACATGATTGATTCAATTCTCATTGTGCTCCAGTAAAGCAAAAATATAATCTATGTGATCAATATTTCGGAGAAAAATGAATTTTTGACAGGCAATTTGTCACAGTTCAAAATAACTTCTATAAATGCAACCTTTCCATTAGTACAATCTATACACGATGAAGAAATTATCCTCACTTTTCTGTTGCCTTTGATAGATAGCTAAACTTTTAAGGAATCATGTAATAATTTTGAAAAACAATAAAGGATCATGAAATCATGTAATAATTTTGAAATACCTATGATGATATTAAAAAAATTACCAATTTTTCAAATTTTTTGTTATTTTCAGTTTTTCTTTTTTTTTTGTTCTTATTGAATGAGTATGGATAAGTTGTAAATTCAATTCTGGTACTGTTTATAATAGTTAATTGGTTGAAAAGATTTTCATCGTATCTTTGCATACTCAATAGTATTTTGAATGCTAATTGTTGACAATTTTACCTATTGCTAACAGAAAATTACAAATTATTCATCGGGATTTCTCGATGAGCATATCTGCACATATAAATAACATATACATGCATAAATATGAAGAGAAAGAATTTGTACTGAAGGTTACGGTAGCGACATATCATAAATGCACGGAAGCAAATGTCTTGCTTGAACGGGATGAGAAGCTGTTACGGTAGTAAATGTCTTGTATGTACCAGACTAACCAGCTAGTACGGTATATAACTGTCTTGCACGCATGAAAGAAATAAGCATTGGGAGATTAGTGATAAGATGTGCAATCAATCAAAAATCAATTACTGATAAGATCCTTCATCCACACTTGGAGCACTCAATTTGATGAAATTTGCGTCTTATTCGTTACTAGGTGTCAGTTGTTCAAGATTAAATTCAATTATATTTTTAAATGTGAGTGGTACCGTGCTTTTGGGTTAGTTGTTCTCATTGGGAATAGTTACTGCTATGAAGATTAAGAAGTGAAGCCAGAAGGCTAGATATGTCTTTATGAGATTGAGAAATGAGGACAAAAGATCTCATATATAGCTCTGGCATAAGGATAGAAGGCTAAATATAGCTCTACAAAGTTAAGGAAGTAAAGACGGAAAGCGAAACGTATCGCTACGAGAACGTAAGATCGGACGCAAATATACTGTCGTAATGATCGGACGGAAATTTCTGTGTGTTGTCGCATTTCGATAACATTAATAATAGCCATCTTACTGTGGTCAATAATTTGCATGTTTTATGTGACATTTATGGCTTAGTTATGACTTAATATCGGTTACTTGGTTGTAATTTGATTCAACCGACTTCTTATTTATCCAACGTTTCAGTTGTGATTCTCATACATTTCATTCTTCTATTCAAGATGATTTTCACTCTTGTAGTATTCGTTGATTGTTTGTTCAAAATTTCATTATTCTTTTGTCATTATCAGTAGCAGTAGTTAGTAACATTTTTAATAGTGCAAGAGTAAAAACTATATCTTGGATCAAAAAGAATGAAAAAATTTTGTGATTTCAAAATTATATTTTAAAAAATATCGAAAAAAAAATTGCTGTTTTCTGTGGAATTGATGAATTTTTAAACAAAATGAGATTTTGCGGTGATATTGAAATTCATGAAATGGTATTAAAAATGTTTATAGGTTCTTCGAACATTTGATGATTAATGGCCGAGACACCATCAACATCATCTACTCAGTCAATTAATGATGGATCGATGATTGCCTACGATACAAAACCAATCCTGTTAGTTAATTTGAATAATATTTACTGTAATATCTATTACCATGCGATCGCGCCTAACTATAATATATATTGTGTAGTACTTCAACTAAACGCAAGAATTGGTACATTTGAAACTTTTTCATGATTTGTTATAACCGTTTTAGGAATACATAAAAAGGTGTTATATTGGACATGATTGGACTGTGTTTCTCGAAAGTGTGATGTTGGAGAAGGTTCATAAAATAACTTTATTTCATGAGCTCAAAAGATTCATGAAATAAACTCAACATTGACGATCATTTGAATTGAATAGTCGAATATTTTTATTTAACTTTGGAGTAGCGATGCTATCTTGATTTAAATGAAGCACCCTAGTTAATGAAGTTACTGTGAGATCGTAGCTGATACTTTTTCATCTTTCATAAATTCAAACTTTTTTGCTCCATTAATTAAATACTTAATTTCTGCAGATGCTTGCCTAGTACAGTACAACCGACACCTTTGCCAGTTGTAAAACTTGAGCTCAATACCAATTTAAATGTACCACCATTAAATGCATGGTCTGCTGATGATTGCTGGGCAGAAATGGGGAACAGTTCAGGAACAAGCCATGGAACAACGACTGGCAATGCTACATCAGGAAATTTTTCGGGAAATAGGAGCAGAAATAATACTGGACAATGGCGTTTCAATGCTCGAGTTAGAGATTGTTTCGAGAGGTAACTAATTTGCAGTCAATTTAATTTTTTTTTGAATTCAGAATTAAGGAAACGGAAAATTCATCGGAGTAACTGGACTACATGGTTTTTCGGTAGAAGTTCATAATTTAAGACAAGTAATTTTTGTCGAAGTTGCAAGCATGAAATTTTAAGTTTAAGTTTGAAATATTTTTCTTCTTTAAGTATGGATGTTTTGCAGTCTCCGTCTTGCTGACTGCTATATCGATGCTGTGGTTGGTGGTATTGATGTCATTGCCGAAGCTGAAACATTGAAGAAACTTATTGCCACACCCTTCTCCAAGCAGCCATTAAATTTAATAGTTCATAAAATTGGTAAAACGTTACTACTCGATAACTGCGCCTATCTGAAGAATGTAAGTCTACTAAACTTGAAAAAACGTCCCGCAGACATAGAGCTTTTCAGGATATTATTTCTTTGTTTTCAGTCTACTTATATGAATCCAAATGTTGGTGTTTCTCCTGTGGCAGAATTTCTCAATTCTAAATCTCAGTGTCTTATTGGTATTGCTGGTGCTAAAACAGGAGCAGGAAGTACAACGGGTGATATTATTGCTGACATGCATCGCAAAATGATAACAGAGAGTTTGTACACTAGAAGGTGAACAAGTTTGTTGAAATCTTATGGTCTTCAGTATTAAGACTAAAGGAAGAAAAAGAAAAGGATTTCCATGATCATTTAATCACTTCAGATACTCAATTTTTCAATTATTTTTTACTTATGTCTTATATTTGTTCATGCTTGTTTTTTATATTTACAGTTTGGCATCGCTGGATTATAGAGCAGCTACTGCAGAATCGGATGTTCCAATGCAGACTAACAAAAGTATATATTTTTTTTATATTGTAATTATTTCCACCCAGTTTTTGATTTATTTTCTTTATTACTTTTCAGATCAAGAAAATGAACCGTTAAAAATAGTCAAGGAAAATGGTGGTTTGGTCGATCCACTGGAAGATTATTTATACACAAAAATAAGCATAGATGATGGAAAAGTAAAAATTTTCTTCTTGCCTCTTAATCTTTTATTATTATGTTTGCTTGTTCAAAAATATGACGTAAAAGCAAAGAAGATTATTCTGTCCTAATCAGGTAAAATCAAAAGTTCTTACGCATTGCTGAATAGTTCAGGCTAAAATTTTTTGGGCATTTAAATCAAATCATTTATTAATTTTGAAGGATTTAAACCAAATCAGTTAATGTTTGTTCATTAATTTGAACTATTCATTATTCGGAAGAACTTGTTTATTTGTTTTCTTATAGGCTGAATTGGATGCTTATGGTCGGTTATGGAACTTTTACGATCTCAACATGCTCGTTGATGTTAATTTACCCATATTTGGTTGCAAATCCAATCCATGCGTTACTCTGCATCCCAAGTTAGTTCATTTTCTGCATTGCTGGTTGCACTGTTCATGAATTGTTTTATTAACAAAATAATTTGGCGAATGAGATGGATCGCTTTTATTTATTTGCAGAGATCTCAAGCAACGTCCTATCAATTTCTTGACCGGTGTAGATTTGTATTTGGATCAGTCAATGTGTAATGCACCTGAAGCATTACTTTGTTGGCATTTAGGTGGTTATGTAAAAGTGAATTTTTATTATTTAAATATACTTAGACTTGTTTTAACTTTATCATCATCTTTATGTTTAAGAACTTTTTTTATCCGAAGGAAAAGGAATTTTGTAGTTCTCAATAGAATCTTTATTAATCTATGAACGATATGTTTAGATTTAATTTTCAAGTTACCGTATCTATGCAGCCGTTTCGCTCATTTATTCCACTTTCAGGAATATGAATTGATTCGTACGGAAGATATTCCACATTTAGAAAATTCACAATTTGATCCGCTTATTTTGAGGAATGTTGCGGAAAACATTGTTGCATTCCTGCAAGACAAAGTTGCACAGGAGGGGCATACATATTGGTTATGTCATGGTAAGGTATTTTTTTGGAAGAGCAGATTAGTTTTTTCAATATGAGAATATAAATGAATCAAGAGAGTGAAGAAAATAATTTGGAAATAAGTCTAAAACATTGTATAATATAATTCATATTGTATATGCTTATTTAATATAGACAAAGGAGATAGTGATCGTGAACCAATGTTACGATTGTGGGATCTCACTCCGCTATGTGGTGATCTCTTGGAAGATTCGACAGCTAATCCATTTACGTTGAGTGTAGGAATACTTATCTATAAAGTAAGAAATCGTTGCTTTTAATCAGTTCTTAAAGACGATTTCACACTTTCACAGTAGTTTCAAATCTTTCAGTTTGATTTTGCCATTTAAGGTTTAACTTCGTACGACAAGATTTTTTTCGAAAAATCTAGAATGTGACATCCGAAGATCATTTTATCTTATCTATTTTCTAGAAAAACTGTTTTATACTTTCTTCATATGCAACAAAAAAGACAGAACAGAATGATGCAGTTTCTCATTATTTTGATTAAAAATTTTTTTGATTATTATTATGGTTCAGTTTTCCTTGGACTTTGTTTTGTTTTTAGGTAGCTCGTAACCTTATGCGTCGTTCAGCGCATAGACGCCCGAAACGTATTGCTAATGCTGCATTTCGTCTATTAAATGTGTGCTTGGGTATTATTGATCGAGACAAACATCCACAGGTCGGTGCTCTTATTATTCTTAAGTCCCAGTTTTATTTATTCCTGATAGTCTTTAATTTATATAATCATTAGTGTATAAGTTATTCTCAAGCATTATAAAATCAGGGATTTTATCAAATAAGATCTGAGATTCTGCTTTCTTAATGATGGCTTCTTCTTCTTGTAGAACAGAAAAAAGAAATCTCTTGTGCGTTAATTTTTCTCCACATGAAACAATAATATGGAACGATGTTTAGAATCTCAACATTTTGTTTGCTATCAGCAATAATTGTTGAGTATCATGAAAGGGCGTCAATAATGTTATTTACAAATGTTCCACTTTGACTTGTCTCGGTAATGAAGTAGCTTTGAAATTTACAAATTTAGGACTTTAAAATGAATAGATTTAAATCTGATATGATATCACGACTATGATAATTATGATACCTGATTTACATGAATATAAATTGTGCTAGGAATCGACTTTGCTCAAGTAATTAATTTACTGTATACACTATGTTTTATTTAGGTAGTAGCATGCGTATACTATTTATTGGCCAATTTATATCTTTCATATGGCTGTGACGCAGTGAAACGTAGTGCAGGTCAAGAAGAAGAGATGGAACGTGCCGAACCTCAGTGGACTTATGATGATAGATGGCAGCGAGAATACGGCGAAGAATATGCCAATTATGCTGCCATTTCGGTAAGAATTTAAGGGAAGTGACAAAATAATTAAAAATTAAGATAAATAAATAAATAAGTAAGAAACGTTAAATTTATAATTGATTTTTGTCAGTTTTTAATGCACTGAATTTCTAATCAACTTTTTTTTTTTTTTAGATTAGGTGTTTACAATGAAATTTGAATGACTGGACAAAATATTTGATACACATAAAAGATTATGTTTGTAAATTTCTGTTATATTTGAAACACGTATTTCTAGATTGAATCATTGAAAAAGACACGTTATACAACTAGTAAACGTGAAAAGCCACCAAAATTACGTACATTGCCGAATTGCTCAACCAAGGAAGATTGTTGTAAGGAAGCCTTAGAACACTGCTTGGAAGTTAGTTCTTTTTTATCAATTGAACCATATGGTATATAGTAAATCCTATGAAAATCCATAAATTGTAATGGATGCTTCACTACTTTTCTAATTAAACAATTTACTAGTAGCATTTTGAACTGACAGAAGAAGAAATACTTAATAATGTTCTTTTATCTCTTCTTTACATGACAATTTTTTTCTTTTTTCTGATTTTTGCTTTAGAATAAATGATTTATGCGAAGCATTTAATAAAAGTACGTAGACGCTTTTCTTGACCAAATTATGTTAATTAACATTATTTTTTCTTGTAATGTTGTTTATTCATGTGTAGGGTTTACGATATATGGATTTATTCGATCAAATGGAACAAGAGGCTCAGCAGTTAGGAAAACCTTTGCCTGATCCGATGTCTTTTATCCGGGATATGGGTGCGAACATCGATCATGGGAGAGGTTGATGCTGCTATTGTTCATTGTTTATTCCTTCGTTATTCATTTTCTACTGCTTATCATTTCGCTCGGTTTTGCCAAAAAGTGTGATCAAGTACACTTTAGTCATTTGACTGATCATTTAATTATTCGAAAAAGTGCACTGCTAAATATTTTGGCGAACTAAATAAATTTTTTGTCCACATTGTTTTACTGGACTTTTTTTTGCAGAAGAAGCAGACGCAATACTTAAAGTAGATATCCGCTCCATTTTGTTCATTCGTGCTGGTAGTGCTTACCGGATGCTGGCTGATAGTTCATTCATTTTGTCAAGATATGGCCGAACATTGAGATTTGCGCGTGTCGGGCTCTATTGCTGCCGTTAGTATTTAATTTCGTCAATTCCTAGCCTGAATAATAGATAAAACATCAGCAAAATCGCTCATTATTGGAAAGAACTTGATATTATTGATGTGCAGCTGCATGCAAATCATTATTCCATAATAATTCATAAAATATTGGTGAGTAAAATCGCTTCACAATTACTAGTAACTGCTCATATTTTTATTCAAGTCATTTTAATACAGTTTTGATTAGTAGATTGGTATCGGTAATGCCGGAAAATACAAAATAATACAATTATGATAAGAGAAATTGCATGATAAATCAATACGTCATATGAAACAATATAAATAATGAAATAGTTAAACGCAGTAAGTGAAACTGGTAAAAGTCCACACATAATTATATATATATAATATTGGTTTTAGGAATAATGTTGAGATTAAGAATCCACTAAGTTTATTTTATTTACCTATCCCCCCTATTTGTTAAAACTTTAATAATTGTTAATAAACGAATGATTAGTTAATATTTGTTTAATAATCCACTGTTTCAGTTGCGGTATTGGCATTGAATGCAGGCCTAATCTCTGAGCATGCTCAACGAAATTTAGCTACAGCACGAGCTTTACTTCCTGCGATGATGTGTCATATCGCGGAAGCTCTTGGGAATATCGCATGTAGTTCTTTGCCAGTTAAAGATCAAGCTAAGGTAGAATTCATTTGTGTTGGAAGAGTCAGTGATGATAATGAAGTCAGAAAATTAAACATATTATCCATTTCTAGTGTATTTTCAGAGTTCTGTTTTTTTGTGAGATCTGAAATGTATTGCTCTATCTCTATTTCATAGTTTAATCAATGTTTTTTCTCAGGCCGATTTAAAACGTTGCTATCGTGACAAACAAATCAAAGCACAGGCATTGGATTGCCTGAATGACAATTATGGTAAATAGTTTTAACTTAATTTTTACAATGAATAGCGTTAATTCAGTGATGTTCACTAATTATTGTATTAAGGTTCGTATTCTGCATTTTCTGCTGACATTACTGCTGCAACAACTTCACTGTCTTCATCACTCGATGACTTTGGTGATATTGGTTCAGGAGTTCAAGAAAGGGAAGATATAAATCAATCCAAAGAAGTTGGGTACCATAGCTCTACTGGAAGTGATATTCAGGATCAAACTAATTCTTTTACCGCTTCCACAGTATCTGCCAATTCAAATCCTACCATCTATGCTGAAATATGTGAAAGTTCTCTTACAAAAGTCTACAAAAAGAATAAAGGTAATGCTTTTTTTTTTTTTAATATAATTGGATGAAAGTTTTTGAAATATTCATGCGATGGATTGAAACAGCATTTTTGAGCATATTCTACTGCCTAAATTTTTGGAAGGAATTGGCATCATTTTGGATTATGTTTGGCAATGAGAGATTATGATAAAGTTAAGAAAACCTTGTAGAAAGACAGGTTAGGTAGGAACTTAATTTCTTATGGAGAATAGATACCATTAAAAAAAGAAAATTACAGATTCGGTTCTTTTCTGTAGCAAATATAGTTTGTAATTTGTTGAATATATTTTGCCCGATATAAAAATTTGGATTATTTATCAAGAATTTTGATTGCTGGTATAGAAATAGTATAGTTCTTTTTACTTATTTAATTAGTGATTACCATTTTCGTTAATTATACAGCATTCAAAATTATGTCCAATAAATTTGACTTTATGGAATGTAAAAGAATGCTATATTTTGTAATATTCCGAATCATATTTCCATTATTATGCTGACTGTATTAAAAGTGTATTTTATACATCTATGACTGAAAATAACGTGGGGTAGTGAACTTAATCTTTATTAGCTTTTTTATCTTTGCTGTGAAATCATTTCCCCGAATCATCTTTAAATTTTACGATATTTTCAGCTCGTCCATATGGTTGGGCATTCCCGAAAACTTTTCACATGTCATTTGTTGAACTACTAGCAATTTCGGAACGCGCTGCTAATTTAGCTTTTGTAATGGGCAAAAAAATTGGTATGGTAGATCATTTCTTTTTCTAAAGTTTTTTTAATCGTTAAGCTTTATCGAAAACGAATGATAGCTAATTTGCAACTTTTAGCAAAGTCGAATTTGTCTGTTTTCAAATTTATGAAAATGTACAGATTTAAAAAAATTTTTTTTTTTCAATTAATAATTTTTTCTATTTATTATATCTGATCTTATCTTATAGCTCCAATGTCTCTGTTCCCACCGACAGCAAATGCTATTCTTTATCCGGATCAGTTAGCTCGTCGTTTGGGTAATTTGAAAAATATTTTGGCTGTGCATCACATAGAACGTCTTAAAGGCTTCGTGCAACGTGCAGCACAGAAAGGAACAAAGTTGTTTACTGATAAAGGTAGATATTTGTGCTTGTTTACCTGTCACTTGTTTATTCATCCCCTAATTTTTTTAATCATTCTTAGTTGACTTATCTCTATGAGAGAGTTGTTTTCACTGCAAAATTTCGAAAATTGAAGGGGAAATTCGATTTTAAAAGGAATTTTCTTGTCGAAGATAACCAAGAATAGAGCAAAGACAGTTATTTGCTTATTTGCAGAAACAATGCGGCAGTATATAGCAATGGATGTTGATGCACTAGATACTGCAAATAATACTTCATGTAGAGCACTAAGTGCTATGGAACCGGAAGAAATGGTTGAGAGAACCGTAAAAGCTGGAAAAGAGCTGCTTTTGCAGGTATTCTATATCACAGTTATATCTTTATTTTACCAAATTTCAAATTAAAATGGATTAGAAATATGCGTTTACTTATTGATGACAAATGATCGTATTTATTTTGCGTTCATATAAATGCTTAAAGATGTGAATTTTTAATCTTTTTATGAATCAAATAAAGCAATTTATTGATGCTTTAACATATTTATATCTGAGTTTGTTTTTTTGAATTAATTACTTCAAGAAGCAGGGTTGTTTATGAGAATTTTTTTGCTTGTAATTTTTATTGTAACATTCAAAAAATCTCTAGGGTATTTCATTATTTGCTTTGGTTGGCGATCGCGTTAACGAGGCATTTTTGCTATCAAATATTGGCCAACTATACCGTTTACAATTACATTGCCAAATGTATTTTACTGATTTCAATTTGCCATATAATCCGGAGAAAGAAAAGAGCTATGTTTTGGAGGTTAATATAAGTTTTTTCTTTGATGATTTGAATTTGTGATATAGTAGATAGAAGAACTGAATATTTGTGCCAGATTTGTAAATTTTGAGATAAATTCTTTTCTCACTGTTCATTGTTAATTTGTTTAATCATTGCCTTTATTACTTTATTCTTCAGGCAATCGAGCACTATCAGCGAGCACTGACCACTATTGCGGATTTTCGAAGTACTCAGTTTCCACTGTTTGAAAGTATCAGCAAGGATTTGGCTGGCATTTACCTCACCTATGCAGTAAGACTTCAAGACAATGTGCAACCGGGAATGATAGAAAGCCATCCTGAAAAGGTGATTCTGTTATTTTAATGCCTTATTAATTGGACGAAAAGATATTAAAAGTTTATTTAAAGCTTTATGAGTTTTTGGTTAGCAAAAGGACAGTAAGAAAATTGAGTCTCTATTTGAAATTTTCGTTGTCAAATTCGTTATCAAAAAAGTTTAAACCAGATTCTCATTTCTTCGGATTGCAGTATGGACGAAATTATGATTTTTGCATTTATCTATTTTTCAGATGACCGTTGAAATACATGAATTTTTGGCTCGTGCTCAATCAGCTTACATCTTAATTCGTGATTCTCTGAAGTGTTCTCCAAAAATGCATTCTTTAGCAGATCGATCTATTATTGAGATTATGTTTCGGTTCGGTAAATTATTCCAGCATGCAATGGTAAATCTTATTTATACTGCAAATTTACTAATTATAAGTAACCGTTGAAATTTTTGAGGTAGTTCTTTGGATTTCACAATATTTAAAGTTGTAGTATATCAGTAAGCACCTCATATGCCACAGGATTTTAGCTGCATAAAAATAGTTGTTTTTCTAATCACTATTTTTACTATTTCTTTTTCTATTACAAGAAAATCAAATTTTATTTTTGCAAAATGACTTAAGATATTCATACTTCCTGTCCCGATAATCTCATATTGATATATATTTGATATTAACTTTTCATTCTTTCATTATTTTAGCAACAACACGGCACTATTGGTTTATCTCGTAAGCTAAAAGATTATGAACGACAAGCAATCGAGCATTATAGTTCCTGTTTCAATTATGTAATGGGAAAAATTGCTAGAGCCACAAGAGCAAAATTATCCAAAAAGCACGAAAAAATATGTCTTCGAGAATGTATGACAGCATTAAGAGCTGCTCTCGAGAGTACGAAATGTTCAGGTCAATTTATTTTTATATCAAAATTCCGTTCTGACAGATTATGAAATCATGAAGTTTCATAGTTCCATTGATTTTTTTCAAGATAAAAAATTTGTCTGAATTCCAAATTTTTCATTGTTTTAACAATGTTAGCTTATCTCACAGCTTATCTCGGCTCACTTTTTTCCACTCCAATAATAAATCCTCCATTCCCCATAAAGGAATTCCTTGTTACCAAGTTTCTACAACAGAAGATTTTCATTTCTAAATATTTAGAAATTTTCAGATGTCAAAACACGTGTCAATACTGCCGATGCACGCATCAAACGTTCACGTCGATCTTTGGCTGCATTGTTCGTAACAACTCAGCCATTAATGCAATACCTTCACACCTCACTTTCTGCTTCAGAGGAAGAAAGAAAGGAATTTTTCGTTAGTATTCCTACATTTGTCATTATAAATGTGATTTTTGATATTAACGTTTTGAATATCGAATGATTTTTCTAGTCTTAACAGAAATCGTTGAAATAATGACGAAAATTCGACATATTCTTAAGGAAATGATTTCATTTAATTTTGGATGGTTTTATTTGTGAATTTATAAGCGCACTAAGCATACGATTTATTATTTGACCAATTAAACAGATTTACGTGATTTGGCGAGCATATATAGATAGGGTTGCAAATATTTTTAATCCTGAAAAAAGACACGCAATTTCGTTTGGTCCTTGTCAGTAGTTAGATTCTCGTTGCTTCAATTCCTTTGGCTTTATAACGTCTTTGCTGTTGTTTCATATTTTTTAGATAAAGATTCCGCAATGTGTAGAGCCATTCAGATTTCACCGTAAATTACTGCGTTTTAAACACTTATTTTTCTACATATATAGTAGTTGTATGACATCGCGCAAGAAATTTTATTTTGAATTCCTTCACGATGCTATTTATAAGAAAATTTATGAATTTTCAATGTATTAGTTTTTTATTTCTTTATTTTTTTATTTTTTTTTTTCTTACAGGAAGATGATTCTTTAGTGGATCTCAACAGTTATCGCGAAACCTTACATCTCTTTGTACAATATGTTCGAAACATCGTCAAAGATACTCTGCAGGTATACAGAATTATTTTCGTTTAGTTCCGGGTTTTTTCTTTTTTGTTTTACTTGATTACTTTCCATCAATATTTTATTTAAATTGCAGTGTTTGGTAGCACGCTGTGATTCGAAAATGCTTGATCTCTGGAAGAACATTTATCGATTGCTGTTGCAAATTCAAATTACAGGCGAAGGTTGTAGTTTGCCACAATGTCTGTTACAATTGACTGATTGTGCAAAGCATATAAATAGTTATTTCGAGAAGTCTGAATTATAATGCGTTAGATGCCTTTTTTAAGTTTCATTGGCACTGCGAATTTTCGGTCATATATATGTTAGCGATAGAATTCTGTAGTGTATCATTAAGACAGTCTTTTCATAAAGAAAAGGGATAAGTTTATTTACATCGCTGTTATATGACAGCATCATTCGATTTTCATTGAAACATTAATTGCTGCAGAACAGTTATGTGACAACTAGTTGGTTTTTCGAAATTTTACTGTAATTCAAATTTTTTATTGTTAGTTTGTCTTTTGACATTATAATGCTTCCTTTTAAAAACGTGGAGATTAGTTTATATCCTAATTTTTTATCTGTTGTTCAAATTTATCGTTATTTACTTCAGTTTCTTTTTTGTACTCTTAGATTGTTTTCCAATTAAGCAGGTGATCATTTGTAGTATTCAGTTATAGCTTTATTCAGATTTTAATTCACTTGCATAATTTTATTGCTTATTATATCAGTCTTTTTCTTTTTCTTCTTCTTTACTGCAGAATCTTCTTTCTTATTTCAGTTTGTCTGTATGAATTCAGAATTTTTTTTCTTTGTTGAAATAGTTTTTATTTGTTGTTTGCTGAATATTGTTAAACTTTACTTATTTCTTTTCACTTTATCTATTCTATATTCATTTTTCTTATTCTGAGATATATATTACGGGCAGACTAAATGGAGTTTCCTTCGTGTCTGTACACATGTGTCTTTGAAAAAATGACAGACTAAGCAGGGAACAATCTAATCATATTGTTTTTGTTCACTTATTTATGTATCTTTATGCATATTTACTTACTAATAAAGTTGTTTTAATTTCTTTATTAATTCATTGATTTTGAAATCTTGAAATTAATTAGCACATTTTGACAAAAGAAAAAGGAAAATGAAGAGAAACAATAAAAAGAAAGGAAAGTAGCGAAAGGAAGAATAAAATTTGCTTCACATGAAACTTATTATAGCGAAGGGCAATAAATATAGTGAAAGTTATCATATGAAAGCCAAGATATTATCCCATTCTAGACAAGATTATCAGCTGAATCTATCGAATCTATCAAATAATGATAAGTAGCACAGTACCGTATTCTTCAATCTCGATCATTATCTCATTGATCTAAGTGAGTTTCTTTTTATTCAAGTTTAAAGACAAGTTTAATTTAGAATTATGGGAAGGTACCAGTTAAGGAAATTGGGATATTATCGAGAATATTAGGCTAAATATGAGTTTCTAAATCGATATTTTAGACAGGGAAATGAGCATTTAGATGAATGAGACAAGTATAAAGTATTCATTTTATTCAGGTATATACCAATATAAAACATGCCGATATATGATGAAACTTGGACGACCGATAATCTTTACATCTACTTGCTTGTCAGACAAACATTAATTTTAGTAGGCCAAGAGCTAGGCTCTTGGCTTTTTTCATTCATTTCAACATTATTCAATAATGATGTACATATATACATATATACATATATAAATATATAGACTACTACCATACTTGGCCAATGTAACTTCACCGTCGACCTAACACCTGGAAGGTTTCTATGTCAACGATCGATTCTTTTTCATTTCTTCCTTCTTTTTTATTTAAGAATTAAATTTATTCCGCAAATTTGCTTTATTAATCAGATTTATGGTACTCAATTGATTTGTTTTAAAAACTATCATAAAAAATCTGATCGATTCTACTCTGTTCCTTCGGGAGGAATGTTTGATAGTTGGCATCATTTAGCCTTTTTCGATGTCACTTATATGGCCAATAAATGGGCGATTTTCGTAAATGATCGCGGAAATGAATGATTAAGCGATTCCATCTAATATGTCAACTCATTAAAAAAGATAGGTAAAAGATAGCTGTTGATAAGAATCATAGATTATTTTAAAATTATCATTCCACGAAAGATTTCTGAAATTTTTTTGGACAAAAATTGCAATTGAAATGACCAAACTAGTATCAAAAATCTCTCAGAAAAGTTAAAACTTCCAAACTAGTACCAGAATTTCCCAGAAAAAAACAACATATCGAATGTTAAAGATGATAATGCGCGGAATTTAATGAGATAGTTTTAAGAGCATATTAGTTGTAATTTTAATTTTTAAATAACCAAATTGAGAGAAGAAAGGAAGATGAAGTTAATATAAATTGATAATTGTCCTACATATCACTAAGTGGAAGATGTTGTAAGAAAAAAAAAAAAACTTTAATTAAACTTATCAATATTTTCCGAGAATAAGATCGAAGTGTACGAATTAGCTGACAAATTCTGAGAATAAAATTAAATTGAATAAAATTTTAGGAATTTTATTGTCTTTTTAACCGCTAAATTGAATATACATTCTGTCATAATCGATATACGAGGATTTTCTAGATGTAATAGAAGGGGTAGTGATGGAAAATTGCTCATTTTTGTCATATGTCATCAAAAATTGCGGCAATCAATGAAATTGACTTGATTATTTTCTCATCATTTGGCATATTATAATTCGTTCGAAACAGTTATCTTTTGACGTAATTAGGACGTTTAAGACACGTAAAAACGTGTCGTATAAACGTTTATAATACGTGAGAATGTATCATTTCGTATAATATTGAATTATAATCGATAATTCTTGTATTTTAACGACAGCGGGATAACGACAGTAGAATTTATGGCATTGAGACAAAAATTTTTCAAAACGACTCATAATATGTGTTTACGATGTGGCAACAAGAGAAGTCTGAGATAGCATTTTTGTGGGATTGGTTGTTTTTTTATAGATTTGGGAGGTCTGAGAGATCTTCTAGGATTGATCGGTCCAAATAGTGGCGGGGAGAGAGTCTTTATTGTTTGATGCAGAATAAAAGATGATGAAGAATTGGTACTGATACGGCATCTCTAAACCTACAATTAATCAGTGGTTATGATTGGTAAAATCATTGGTTCCAGAAAAATGCAATCATTGCTTGGATTGCTACAAAAGGATCGTTCATGTAAGCATTAGAGTTAATACAAGGATTTTTTGAAATTAACAAATTTTTCCTAAATTTAAAATTAGCATAATATCACTCATAGTATTAAATTATAATTGGCGATGTTGTTCAAAAATAATTCATCCTAAATTTTTATTTTAGTTACACTAACAAATATCTTGATGATGTGAGATTGTGCAATTATCGCACTGTATTGATTTGATATTGCCATGCTTATGATAATCCAGAATATTGCATGCTATTTCTTAGACATAAAAATAATAGTAAATTTCTTCTGGAAAGGTCTATATCATGAATAAAATATATCCTTGGTGATTTACTGCATTATTTAGAAGTAAAAGCGAGAAACTAAAAAGCCCAGTAATGTAAGCTTATGATGAAGATAAATCTGAGACATACTCCATCTTTATAATAGTATCCCATAGATACTGCTAACCATAGTGACAAAAAGAATTCGTCTGATCTAAAAAGCTTTACATTGTGAAAATTCGCAAAATAGTACGTATCATTATGTTTTGATATTCATAACTAATGAATATTAAAAATAATTTTTTACTCTTTGCCTCACAAGCATAAATATAAATTCAGCCATACATAGTAACGGATTAAGCTAGTGTTTTCTTTTTTGGTGTTTACTTTTTTAATTACTATAGAAGCAGCAGCTTATAGATCAACAATTTATTTTTACTTTATATCTTTTTGATCTTTTGACATAGTTTCTGAAGAATTAGTGCGATAGTAAAAATCAAAAATTTTGATCTCTTTTATTTTCGATATTATCTGGGAGATAATTTCAAAGTTCCTAGACTTATATCGGCAGTTTTGGAATCGATTTTTAACCTTTTTCTGTACTTTCTGCATTTTTATGTCCGATCCAACATTAACTGAAAATAAAGTGTTTGTATTAGTCTACTCATTTCTTATTTCAGCGTGTTTTATCTAGATGTCTACAGTTATAATCTATTTATCCAATTATATCAATGCAGTGTCATAAATCCCCTTCTCGAATCTCTATTCTCGTCTCACCCTAATTTTTTAAAAAATTATTCCCTTCAGCACCACAAAAATTCAGGACAGCTAGTAGCTTCATATGTGTGTTCTTCGTTGAGAAATACACCTTGCTGTATTGAATGATATATTCGAAGCACCATGTGAAGCTGCTCTCTGATCTTGGATGAATTTTGTTAATGTTTTTGTTTATCGGATCATATTCTGTTTCTATTTATCAGCCTGCTTGTTTTTACTCTTTTTCGAACCCTATACTACGGAAATATTTCTTGGATGTCAACATGAAACAAATTTTATTAGTCATAAAATAGCAAAGGGAATGTTATAAAAGATTCATTCGAATGATATATTTGATTTTAAGAAGCACTAAATTTTCGAATTCTTTGAAGTGGAATATTTTTAGCGAAACTTCGTCATAAGATCTTTATAGAACAATCAAATACTCCGCTAGATTTTCGGTGAGTGTGCGAAAATGCGGAATGTGCATTAGCCGTCTAACAGATTTTCAATTATATACAAACAATGGCAAATTTTAAGAAAAAAAATTTAAAAAAAGAAAGAAAAATTTTTTATTTTTTTAGTTTTAAATTTCAAAAATCTCTGTTATCATTTTTTTTTACAAAATTTTCTCCTTAGCATAGTAAAATTAGCTTCTGATCACAACAATAAACATCATAACTGGTTTGCTAGACTTTCTAAATTTAAAAAAGATAAGAAATAGCATAGGATTGAAATTCACTCAATTAGACAGGAGTTAGCTTCCATCCAAGGGAAGGATACAGTACATAAAACATATCCTGTAAATATGAGCAATTGTTGCATTTCCTTATTTTATTTTTGCTTACATATATTAATATTAGACTATTTAATTGTTTGAGAAGATAAGAAGCCATGAAATATTTGCAGTATTTTAATAATAATTTTATTAGTATCAATCAATATCATAAGGATCGGTATAATTAATGATCACCATGGTAATATATGGAAAAAATATTTCTGCACAAGCTTGATGTAAAAAATCTCCATGATTTTTTGGCCCACTTCACTTCGTCTTTGCCGTGATCAGACGTTGGGAACAGCTAGGAATATCGCAAAATTTCTAACTTTTTATTGTATGTCGCAAATTTTCACAAACTCTATATCTAAGTGATCTAATCACCAAATTCTCAGCTCACCAATCCGTAGCATTCTCAATTCCCACTCGCATTCAATACTATTCCCGTGAACTCCCAGATCTATAATTTATTCCCGCTATACCGCGTAATATCGCAATGCAGACCGATTGCCGCATATCGATATGATTTGTGGGTAATTCGACTCGAACCTACGATTTGAGGATGCTTTGCCACGAACAGCAGAACAATGATAAGGAAATTTGCATATATTGATTACCGTATATTTCTCTTTCAAATTCCCAAACATTGGCAAGTCATTGGAGTTTATTAACTGTTAAACATCTATTGTCATTTTTTATCAGTGGTCAATCAGTGAATGCAAATAGAATGCATTTCTTTTATCAATGAAATATCAAACGAAAGAAATACAGCCATGTTTAGCTTGGAATTATCTCACTGAAGTGAGCTATATCACATATTATTGATGTAATAAATAAGAAAAAAATTTCCTTAACGTACCGAAAATTTGCAAATTTAAGTCTAAAAGCAATATTAATTAAACAACGAAGTTCCGATCTTTTTATAATAGCATGCAAAATAGGGTAGTTTATTTGCTGAACGATGATTGAGAAATGTGATTATGATATGAGCCTATTAATTTCGAGATTAATTTTTATTTTCGATTAATCAAATGCAAATTTTCTTACCAAAGAAAAAAAACCTAGAAAAACGAGAATAATTGCATTTTCGATCATTTTTATTATGATCGGTTGATTTTGAAAGAGGTTCATGCCAGTAGCTACAAGTAATAGCCATTATTCCGCAAATGAATGCTACACAATTATCGACATCACCAAATATACCATTGTTTGTATTTCACATCATTGGTACAAATTACAGGGGTTTTTCGAGATGAGGAATTGCTCATGAGAGAGTTTTACGCGATTCATCGAGAACTTTCATAGCGAAAATCTCGAATAGGGGACTTTATAGATCTCGATTTATGCTTATTAACATGCAGTTTTTTCAAATATTGAAGTTTTAGTTGTCGAATTGCATTAACTGTTCTTTTCCTTCTTTTTTGTTTTATTACCTTCTAAGATCTTGAACAAATAGGATTTTGGATGCCAAAGTTATCTTTCGGTAGCGTAAGATCTTTATTTCCAAAATGTTTTCTTATAGATTGATGATTTTTTGACAACAGAATAAAGTTTTTAGATGAGATGAATAAGTTTTTATAAGTAATATAAGTTACTGAAAATGAAAATCTTCAGGAATCTTTCGCGTATTTATCCAAAATTAAAGAAACGAACTAAAACGAAACCATTGTTTAAAATAGGTGATATTGTCGCCGAACGGTGGATTATAAATGTATGTCTTGTTTGCAAAAACTTTAAATAGGTTTTATTCCGACAAATCTAAACTTAGCCAAGATTTCTATTAGAATTTCCGATGTTTTTGATCGAGAAGACTAATCAGTGATAGAAAAAGTGGATATTGATATCCGGTTATCAATATCCACCTGATGAAATTCTAGAAATTATTATCTTCATTGTTTATAGCTCCATACTGGTTTTATGATATCTTTCGTGATTTGGGGTGGAAAATTTTAAATGCAAGTTTTTTATTATCCTCTGTTTTATCTTTTGATAGTTCAAGCTATTTGATGATTGAATGGAGAATTCACCGATGAAAACCAAATCTTCAGTATTGAAGTATTGAAGATACTCCAGTCTCGGATGGCAAAAAGAATTCTTCAGTGGTGGACTAATTTTGAAATGAAAATAAAATTCAATAAAAACTATGAAATCCTATATAATTATTAAATTGCTCATTTCAGGGACTAATAGGCCGTGGTGGATATGGGCAGATTTTTTTTGCTGTGGATAATCGAGGTGAAGAATTGAAAGGAGTAGCTATAAAAACAGAATTAAAGATGCGAAAAGGCAGAATATCTAAACGAATGATTTTGGAACAAAAAGTTAGCATTTGTCCAAGAAATATTTCTAGCCATCTCGAGTTATTGAATTTTTTGCTGTACATATTTAAGTTAATGATAATGATAAGATATTTACTGTTCTTTAGCTATCTTTTTACTAATAATTCTTGGTACTTTTGCTAGGTATTGCTACGATTACAAGGACGAACACATGTTCCACTTCTTTGGGGAAGTGGCTCCACAAATAAAGTTAATTATATAATTATGCAGTTATTATCACAAAATGTAAATGATATTAGAAAACAAAGTCCATTCAAACGTTTCTCACGTTCAACCATGGCTCGTATTGTCATACAGGTTAACATACACTGATGTTTATGTGGCATCAAACATGTTACATGGATGAGTAGAAAATGATTCAAGATATACTTCCCCCCGATTATAAAGTTTTTGAATAAGAATAGTCTATCTACAAAGATTCTTTAAATTAAATATATCCTTTTCATTAATTAATAAGTAAATAATAAGCGGCAGTGTAACACAAAGGGTAATAAATTATTTACAAACTTTTACTTGACCATAATAATGAGAGACAGCATAACACAAAGGGTAATGAATTATTTACAAATATTTATTTGTATAGCTAAGATGTAGGAACTAGTTTGAAATTTCCGGGAATATATTCAGCAATATTCTGAACTCATCCAGCTTCCTATTTTTGCGCTACATTAGTGCTGTTCAGATTGGGAAATATTCGCGACTTTTTATAAAGTCGCCAAATACATATATAATTTACGTATATATTTATTATCTCTTTAAAGTGTAATTTATAATTCGGCCACTATCAATTCATGTAATTATTGTCAAATTGTTTTAGTTATTACCGAAAATTTGTTTTCAATTTTGTTATATTTAATTATTACCAAATTGAAACGATATTATGCTGGTTTTATAGTTCAAACAAAAAAGAATAAATCCGTAAACAGTTCTTTCATTCATTTGCAGGGAATAGCGGGATTGCGTGATTTACATCAGATCGGTTACATTCATCGAGATGTTAAACCACATAATTTGTGTTTCGGACTTTCTGAAGTCGTAAGTTCAGATCATCCATAAAAAAATTTTTGGAAATCTCAAGAGACAAACGGAAAAGTTTAGTGGTAGATACAGTAGAGAGTAGAAAGATCTCCAGATTTCAGTAAATTTAATTTGCAAAGTGTTTAATCCACCCGAAATTCATTTATCATAGAATTATAAATTATAAAAAAATAAATAAGGAAAGATCAAAAATAAATCATTTATATTCTAATAACACAAAATGAGATTGGTTAATTAATTTAAATCTTTCTCGGGGAACCTATCCTTCCTAAATTCTTCGATTCGTTTTAATGGAACTATTAGCTTGCTTATAAAAGTTGCTTACAGAGTAAACATCGCTTAGTAATAGTCGATTATGGATTAGCACGACGCTTCCGTTATCCAAATGGTCGAATACGGCCACTAAGAAAATATTGTGGATTTCGTGGTACTGCAGCCTACGCATCCTTACGTGCACATGAAGGAAAAGATCTTGGTGAGAAGGTTTATCCAAATTTCACGTAAACGCTAACACATCGTTTCATTTTGTAAGAGAAGATTCGAAGTTCAATTAACTTTGTATCGACCATTTTTCTTCTCGTTATAGGACCATCAGATGATCTGACAAGTTTATTTTATGCAGCAATTGAAATGGTTCTTGGTGAGATACCTTGGAAACAAGTGAGGAGGAACGAAGAAGTGAAGGCATTGAAAGAAGCTATTGTATGGTTTAACTGAGAAAAAAAAAAAGCCTTCTTCTAGCCTTCTATTAGAGGAAGGAAAATTACAGATATTTTTAGTTAACAAAGACAGAAAATAAAAAATATGATGGAAGTGAAAACAACTCCAACAAAAATAAATAATCTTCAGAAAGCAAAAATGTCTTCGGATTTTCTGAAAATCATGAGTAGCAGATTATTAAATATTTTTTTGACATTTAACGCAATATTTAATCCATTATATATTAATAGAAATACTGTAAAACAAGCTTTTAGACTCTGGACCATGTTAATGGCAATTTCTTACTGTATTGTTGGCATTTCCGGACATTCGTGTAAAAAATTATTATTGATTAGCTTTCAGCAAGAAGATGATTTTCAAAATGTAACGAAGAAGGTTGGCGAAGGTCTGCGTGAATTTGGACGTGCTGTATATTCGATGGATGCAGATGACGAACCAAACTATGCGGCTCTTCAAAATATAATGCTGGTGGATTTTCTGATTTATCAAGAATTGTTAGGATGTATTTTCAAGAAGCATTAGTAGCCTATATAAAGCCGATAAAAATTAGTGAAAAATGAGCTGAAATACAACTCAATTAGTTTGAAGTTGTGATCTGCAAAAATCAGATCAATTTTCGCCATCTTGCATTGATTGATCTATGATTTCAAATTTTATTAGGATGTTCGGAGCAAAAAGGCATATTTTTATTTCTCATAATCCCATATATTTTTTTGGTTAAATAGCGCACTGCTTTCATTTATTTCGATGAGTCTAAGAAAACTTCCATATTAAGAATATATGATTGAAACTTCATGCCTATGTTACTAGACTACTTGAAATATGCTTATCTAATTAATGATATACTGTAGGATTTTACGAAACATCGATTATTGAGCGATCCGTATGATTGGGATAACAATTTTGAAGAAGTCATCCGTGAACATGACATCAATCGAATGATCTCCAAGAATAAATGATATTATGTAGCGGGAACAACATATTGTAATAGCAATTCAATGAGAATGATAAGAAGGATAATGATGATTGTTAAAAATATTTTTGCTTATTTTATTTTGTATATTTTTTAGAGTTGTAGAAAGAATCTATATAAATAAAAATGTAAATATTCGTTGTTACTTTTGACACAAAATTGCAAGTTCTTCACCGACTGCTTTGAAATTTTGACACAAAGTTGCATTCGAACAGGCATGTATAGATATACTATATATAAATATACTAACTATATGGATATATAGATATACTCACTTTTTTTTTTTACCGTCACACCTTGACAGGAGGAGCCTCGAATGTAAATACATCACGGCAGTTATTGTAAAAGTGCTAAAGATCAAAAGGCGCGACGTGGTTTCAATGGAACGATGAACATGTTTACCGCTAAAAGGATAAATATGTTTACCGTTGAAAGGATAAAAATATTTACCGCCAAAAGGATAAACATGTTTGCGGTCAAAACGTTCTAACTCACAGATAAATACAGTAAGGACAACCAATCAGGGGCCAACACGATGGAGATCAAATAAGGGGAAGGAATCGCCAAAGGATTTAAAAGGACAAATTTGAAGCTAGAGTTCATTTCCAAATTCGAAGTTCTTACATCGACATAGCAACAGCAACAGTTCGGAGTTGAAAGCGACGTAGCAGTAGCAATAATCCGACAATTCAGTTTAGCAGTATTTATATAAGCGACGAAGGAAAGAATAACCCATTGCTCAATTCGACTGAATATTCTCTGGTAATTTTTTATTGCAAAAAATTACTCTTCCATCAATCAATAAAACATTCTCAATAGGATTCTCACACAAGATATGAAAAACATTTCCGAATCTCGTGCTGTTTTAGCCGACTCACAATAGAAAGAAGAAGCAATCCCCAATCTAACCAGATTACAATCCAAATTACAATTCGATCAGATTTTTTTCCCAACATTTTCCACTTTGATCAGATTGAGTTACAGCAACACATGAAAAACATGCATATAGAAATAAAAATATGCGTATATAAAAATATATAAAATATAAAAACATAAAAATAAAAACATAAGCGTATATAAAAAACATGTATATATAAAAAAAAAAATGCAATGTTGTTTTTATAAAAATATGCGCGTATTCGAATACAATATTGTATCTAAATTTTAAACCAATCGATTAGAACTTTCGGAGATTTAAGATTTTGAACAAACGAACATTCAAATTTTTATTTATACAGACAGATTAGCTGGATCCAGCCACATTTTGCCATGGCAACGCGTACCCGGATCCAGCTAGAAATAATAAATCCATTCTTTATTTAAAATATTAGAATTCAAAGAAGTAAATGTTAAAAAATGACTGTCCAACAATAGATTTGTAGCAAAAAGTTTAAGCTTTTTTTGCTTCAATTTTTAATCTAATCATTAAATCATGAGATATTTTGTTAATCCTTTTTAGCAATTACAATTTTCTCTATTTTCCAAGTAGAAAAATCTCTATTTGTTTGTTAGAATTTTTCGGAAAATAACCGCTTGAATTTTGAAATATTAAAATTTTTATTCTTTTCTTTTGCTTTCTTATGCTACCTTAGTCCTCCCATCTCATTTACATTTTCTCAATAGCATCAGTTGTCATAGTTACATTGTTACTTGGAGTTAATTCGCGAGTTGCCTTAAAAGTGATATCATTTAATGTACTCGATAATTTCATGAATATATTTTAATGCACAAAAAAATCATACTAAAATACTGACGATGAAATCATATCGATGAATGCACTGTAGAAAATATACTTAAGATATCAATTGCAAGACATTATGCATTCAAAGTAGAGCAATGAGAAAGCATAGAAATGGGTAATTATAATAAGCAAAGAGAAACGAATGTGTAGCGAAGAGTCATCACACGTCTTATGAAGACGTTGTGCAATATTAATGGACTACATTCTTCTCATATATATCTTTGTTGGAATATGGTGTGGTTGTATGTGGATGGATGTTTTCTCCACCCTTAATTAATTTTACTCCATTTCTTTTCTTAATTCTTTGATAAAATTTTTATTTTACTACAAATTAACAGATGAATAGATTAGAGGAAATTATATCAAGGGAAGATATGATGTTAAATTTGATTACGAGATTGAATATGACATACATACACTATATGAAATAATCGACCTTTGCTTTTTTTTTCCTCATTTTATTGATTTCGCAATTGCAAGAATTTTATAAAATCAATTCCATGTAGAATTGTATATCTTCAGAAAATAGCATTCTGATATTTTTACATCATTTGAATAGTTTCCCCGTATTGACGTCATTTGAATAGTCTTTTTTGTTGATTCACATTTTACACCACTGCTTTCAAAATTTTAAGAAAAATAATAGATACAGAAATTTATAGATAGGTTAGAATAAAAACAAAGTGAACCAAATACAAACTGGCTAAGATATGGGGATATCACCTTTATCAGCTTGATAAGATGTAGATGGTTTGAGGAACACGAGGGGATTTCGAATAAAATGTTTTGTTATGACTGTGCCATATCTCACGTAACATTGGTTGCATCAAGTCTAGTCATATAATATAGACACTGCATTTATAATGCTAGTTATTGATTCATAGAGCCGAAAAAAAGGATAATATAATATAAGCTGTCAAACTTCACTTTTGTTTCGTTGTGTTATGGCATATAAACTCTTTCATTAAAATGTTTTGTTTATATTCATGCAACGATTAGGAAATTTAAAGGATGAGCACTTCATAAATATAGGAAAATCAAAAATCATTTACGTAGAGTACAATGATCCTTTTTAATGCATTAAAGTGCATTTTAAAAATGCCTTTAATTTAGATATATGTGTAATTATAGACTTCAGTCGTCAAATAATTTAATTATTTCTTGTATGAAATAACTTCTTGTTTTCAGGAATAACAATAAATGACAGGTGGCACTGCAGAAGTTTCAAAAAAAATTCGAGTGAGTTTTTTTTTATGAAATTATAATGAAAAATTTTGTTCAGATATTTCCTCGACTAAAATGCCTGTTTTTTTTTTTTTTTTTTTTTTTTTTTTTAAATAAAAACTTTCGTTTAACTATGAATTTTTTAAATATTCCGATTTTGTTGTTACTGACTGAGATTTGATAAAAAACTATAATTGCCGAAGTACGAAGTGTTGTTTTTTAATTACACATCTTTAACTAAAGAAATTTTCTTGTTTTCGACGAACAGAATAATTAATCAGTAGAGCAACTAGTATCAAAAATATGATTGTTGTAATTTATTAGTTAAATATTTTGCAGGCTGCTATAAAAGCTAAGCTAGAAGAGCTTGGTGTGTATGTAGATGAAGAATTACCCGATTATATAATGGTGATGATTGCGAATAAAAAAGAGAAAGCACAAATGAAGGAAGATTTATTACTGTTTCTGGGCAAAAATTCAGAAAAATTCGTGGATTGGTTAGTTTTGTGTCATTCATATTTTTCTAGCTTCGAGGCTTCTTAATTTTGTCTATTTTATGAAATACATATCTTCTTTATTACTGAAAGAATGTGAGGAATTAGTTAGTACAGTGATCATGTAGTTCTTGTTGTTATGGGATTTCGGGACTTAGTCGAAATTAATTATTTTCAGGCTCTTTGACATTTTTGAACGTTTGCAATCGGCTAGCCTTCCGAATGCTGTCCAGGATTCAAGCGATAGCAAACGCAAGGATAATGAAAGCAGTGGTTATCGAAGAGAATCGGAAAATTCCAGTAAACGAGAAAAAGAAAAAGCAATGGAAAAAAAGAAAAAGCAGGAAATCTCTAATTCGAAAAGTGCATTAAAAGAACACGAAAGAAAAGAAAAAGCGAAGCAGCGCGGAATGAAAGAACCTGAGAAGAGGGATAGCGAAAAGCGTACTGGCGTTGCGAAGATTGTAAAATCGAAAGTATAATCTTTACATTTTAATATATTCTCTTTTTTTTGCTTTTTCATGATATTTTTGCTGTTTACAACAAAGAGAATAGAATCATTTTTCAGAATATTAGACTCTTTCATTATTCTTTTTGCGAACTTACTAAACTTATAGTCTAGTTTTGCTTGTGCTGATAAGCGAAAAAGTTTGCATTTAGATTGCTAATAAGAGTTACTTTTGTTTTGGTATCTTGATTACGCTTTTATCTGAATTTGCAGTTATAATCTTGAGATTTAAGTAAACGAGGAAGAGAGATGTGGACGGTGCTTTTTGGGCATAGTTTTGTCTTTTATATCTCATAGTACTACTCAATTCACTGAATATGAATTAATTTGCAGAAAAATCACAGCAAATTCACTATTTCACTTCTAATTTTCCCAAGTTTCAGCCATCACATAGAACAAAATCTCCTGTTTTGCCTCCAGAAAAGACGCATCGTCGAAAGAGACCGGAAAGTCCAGATCGTCGAGGTACTTGATAATAAATTCATAATAATTTCGTCATCAATATCTAGCTTCTTTATTTTTATAAATTGGAAATATCGCATTTTAAGATGTTAAGATAAAAATTGCTGTGATGTTGCAGAAGCTATACGTTTCGCAGTAAGACGAGATGATGAAAGAAGTGATCGGAAAATTTTGCAAGTGAGATCCGATAGAATAGAACGAGAGGTAAGAAAAGATTCGAAATATTCTAGAAAACGAAATGATGAAGAGGATAAACGAGCGAAAAAGGATATCTACACAAGGTTCGGTTTTTTATTCTACTTATGGATCGCTCAACAAGCTTTTCGGATAATTTATTACATTATAGGCTTATTTCAAAAATTTTCATATAGTTATTTGTGGCACACCGATATAAAAAATTGCATAGTATCCCAAGAATTCCAGGATTCTCAGAAGATTCCAGGATTTTCTAAGAAATATAACTCATCGATCTGTTTACTTTTATGTTATTGCATATTTCATCATTTGTCTTTAATCAGTTTGGACATTTGCTTTCAGCAAAATATCAAGTGATTCGGGACACGATGTTTTACAACAGCGAAAACGAAAAGCAATATCGCGTTCACCATCGTTAGAGGAGGATATTGATGAAGAGGAACGCATTGCTGCGGAAGAGTCTGCCTCTATTTTGAGAAGCAAAAAGGTTAAACTTTTTGAATCAATACGTTGATAGTAGAAAAGATATGAATACACTTGTGCTTATCTCTTAGTTATTTTCTATGAAATTTTTTATATTAATGAGTTGTCGAATCATCCACTTATCCACACAAAAATTATTTTGTTGACTCTCACTGTGTTATTTATTATTAAAATACAACAATACTTCTCATCAAGAATCAAACTTTCAACTGTTTAGGTGCAGTCATCTGCCGTAGTTAAATTACCACCAGAGCCAACTGTAAAATCGGTGTCTTCGCAAGTGGTTGTGAAGCGAAAGCTACCAGAAAAAGAAATAACAACGTAAGTCAACCAACTATTTGAAATTTTGTGCAACTATTTGAAATTTTTGAGTGGCAAAAATATATTTTTCAATCAATTTCCAATTTTTCAAACATTGATTTTATATTATTTAACTCGTCTGATGTTTTTGTTAACCACTTTCAGTTCCTCTTAATATAGTTTTTCTTTCGTGGTAAAAAAATTCATTGTAGTAAACAATCCCGCGGCGTGAAGTCACTGTTCCTGAAAGCCATTAAGGAAGCGGGCGAGACAACAAGAACAGCCAGTCAGATTGCCGGTTACGGTAGTGGTTTGCCAGTGAAAAAAGAGAAAGAAATAGCTGATCATGGAAAATATAAACAAAACGATATGAATGTTTTGGATGAGGAAGAGGTAACAGCAAATTTATTTTTGTTTTTTGAAGAACTCATCATTTTAATGAAATAATGATAAAATAAAGAAAAAAAAAATTCCCTTTCATTTTTTGCTGGACTTTCATGGTCTTCAATATTGCTGCTTTCACTAGTAGCATGAAGTTAAATTGTTCTAACTGCACGATGATTGATGAATTTTCTGATCTCTTTCTTTCTTTTTTTTTTCTCTCTCTCTATATATACATATACTATTTTGCGTTTCGAAATAATCTGTATAATAGGGTATCGAAATTGACGTTTATGATGACATTGGTGATGCTTTGGTTGTTATGCCTGATGAATCAAATGGTGGAAATAGTACTGGTCGTTCAATCGTGCAAGCAGTTGATGAATGTAATTTAAGTGAACCGGAAGTGGAAAGAAAACGCATACGGACGTATGGGTTCGTAGCTTAGTTCATTTGAGAGTTTTATAAAATTTTTACTTTCTGAATGATTGATCCGCTGTTGATGTAAGTTATTTTAAAGATTTTAATTGTAGGTTAGTTCTGCGGATTATTCGTTTATTGCAACTAAGTTACAATTATTATTAATGATAATCATGCTTCAGACCAAGCTCTGTAGACGAACCGAAATTTTACATAACTTTAAAAGGCGATTCAATCAGTGGTTTGGCCAAACGACTTACGAAAATTGGTGAAGGGAATGTTGAAATTGTTAGCAAAAAGTTAAAAGCAAAAAGGCGTAAGAATGAGACGAATCCAAGTAAGTTCTGAATCATTCTTCATCATTTAAATATGTTCCTTATATTATAATTTTTTATTTATAATTCAGTTGAATATTCTGAGGATTTCATATCTTCATGTTATTAATCTCATTTGCAGTTTTGGCGCATCTAAATTTGTCACAACCAAGACAGATAAGAAAAGAAGTATCTCATGAGAAGTCAGCTGCCAACAACATGGAAAATGAAACATGCCTAGTAGCGCGTTCTAGTGAGGTAAAAAATGAAGTTCTCTATCAGTTCCAAGAGAAAAATAAAAGCATTGTAAGAGTATTCATTTTTTGTCGTAAAACTTGTTGCATAATACACACGAATTTGATATTTTTACATTTCCGAAGACTTTCGCGGAATTCTTCAGAGTTCTAAATTTTATTGCTATGGCGAAAAAAAAAGTGACTTATTAAAAAAATTAAGTATTGAATGATTTAAACATCAAAGCTGTATATAAAAAAGTTTTTTGAGACTTCCAATGAATCGAAGCCTTTGCCTGCTTGGGATTTACAAATACAACTACCAGAAGAAGATACAAGTGATGACGGTGATGATGATGGTGATGACGGTAGAGATTGTTTTACTTTTTTATTGGATTTAATGAATTTACCTAAACTGGGTTGGAATCAACTAATATATGGATACATGCCAAATGAACAAGAAATCAGCCAAAATTTTTGAACTGTCAATTCCTTTGATATTTATGTTTCTAAATTGTCAATTCTTTAATACTTACGGACAATATTTGTGGCTATCAAAACATCAATTATAATTTAATGAGAAACGATATGGCACTTTATGTTGTATTTCAGTGCTCGTTGAATATGTACTGTGAACTTTTTTATTTAAGCTTACTGGAACCTAGTATTAGAGTAGATAGAAGTAAAAAGTGGTACGCACATAGATAAGTATATACATGTAAATGCAATATATCAACTTTGTTGTTTTGCAATATATCAACTTTACTCTAAAATAACTCTGAAATCGCAGCCTTCTCTTGACACAATGCGGAAATGATAGAAGTATTTTTAAAATCTTTTTATAAACTAAAAGCAAGCATATGATATATTTATCTTTTTTTTTTTTCAGAAGCACAAATTGATGCTGTTCTTGCCAGTGCTCAATCGGTCGGTCAAGGTTTTGATGAGGTTGGGATTTGATAATCAAGTGTTATTAATATTTGGTGAAGTTTTCCTCTTAGCTAAATCTGTTTAGGAACTTAATAGAGGATATTGATCAGGATTCGGGATGAGAAATTCCCGGGATTTCAAGTTTCGAATTTTTTAAAAATCCTTTTACTTATTTTAATTTAGCTTGAAAATAATGATAATATATGTGTCACATAAGTGATGTCTTATCTTTGTCCAAAACTTCAAATACGTCAAACCAGTTACAAGCTCGGAAAACAATGAGTTATTCGTATTCACTCAGCCTTAGAATCATATTTAACTGCAGCGCAAAAACTAAAGCAAACCAACACAGCACTCAGTTCGAAGGTTAATTTTGTAGGATAATGTGGTGTAGTGATTTTCGTTTTTTGATGTCATCATTTTTAAGGTACCACCAACTCCAACCTTGTCGAGTCCATTATTTCGTCCACAGACCCCGCCACTGCAACTTTTTTATAGTGCACCTCGGCAAAATGTATTTGCTGCAAATGGACAGGTACCTTCTTCAAAATTCTTTGCTGTCAATAGATAAGCCCTTCTTTATTATATCATTTATCGAGTGTAATTGATTAAGATATCAGATTTTCAGGTTTTTTTCCTTGTGTAGGTAACTAAAAAAAATTTTTTTTCTGGAAAGTTTTTTTCCTCTTCTATAAAACATATAACTTTTTGATATTCCACCTGCAACGAATGAAACGATTTAAAGATATTGTAATTCAAATATATGACATTATGTGGGATTATATATGATATTTCTGTTGTGTAATAGCTTCATAACTTTAAGATATGCTGCATTAAAAAATTCAAGTAGTCTTGCTAATTATTTAGTCGTTTAGGTATTAAATGCATCAATAATTTCATCAGGAGGAACTGAAAAAATACTGGAACGCTGTAAATTTTGGCCAAATTGTTCTCTTCAAAACTGTGTATACATTCACCCAAGTAAACCGTGCAGGTACTCCATTTTTGAGGATTTATTATGTTGCATTTATTGTGGCTAATTTTATTTAGTAATTTTTGCTTGATTTTGCCGATTCATAATTTTTTGGCTTACTAATTTGTATATTTATAGTCGATTTAGCAAGCTTATTTTTCATTCACAGTTCTATTAGTGATGTTGAATTTGCGTAATTATGGCTAACTTTATTATTCCTTAGTATTTTGAACAAAGATTCACTTTAAACAGTATGCATTAATATGTATTTTAATGTAATGGGAAGTTTTATTTGCTTTGACTGTAGGATATTAACGAACATTGGACATTGGAGTTTTGAAATTTATGAGAATTAGATCAGACAGTAGTACCATCTGATAAATTAATTCAGATTCATCGAACTAATTTAAATTATTTTTCTTCAGCAACTTTCCGAATTGTTCATTTGGTGACCGATGTATTTATATCCATCCACAGTGCAAATTTGGTCGTATGTGCCTGAATCGGAATTGTATTTATACACATACTTTAAAGACAGCGTATGTTTTTAACTACATATATTGTTTTAAAATAGTGTTTAAATTTAATTATGACTTTATCAGTTTCGTTTGTAGAGTTTATTTCTGGAAATCCCAAGGTTTGGTTTTTCAAGTGGATGTCTATTCCAAATGAAAAACCTTGGATTAGTCTTATGTTAGCGTTTGAACATAAGATTTATTTACATTTTGGCATCATCAATTTCCAATATTTTTTAAACCTATTTTGATTTGTGCATTTCGAAATTTCGAAGTCCGAGATTTCAGAGTGACTGTAGCAACAACAGTAACTCCATCGACTGAAGTAGGAGCACAGACATCGTCGAATTCAACTATACCAGCTACTTCTTACGCTTTGAACATTCCATGTAAATATGGTGGGAAATGCGCAAATGCCAGCTGTAGTTTCAAACATCCTAAAGTAATTGAATCATTTTATTATTTTATTTTAGCGATTATCTCAAAAGCATATAATTGATAGCACTTAGTGCAGTTTCTAAATCTATTTTATCATTGTGTTGGATCTTACCTATGGTATATTTTTTTTTTTTCTTCAGTTATGTCGCTTTGGTGATCGTTGTACGAATCGTGGCTGCTATTTTTGGCATCCTAAAGCTAGTGCTGTTGCAGTTCTCAGTGCAACAAGTGGGAAATATCGGTGGAAAGCGCCAAGCGTAGCAGCAACATGAAATGATATAAGGAATTATGACCAGCAAATTTCGAAATTATGCTAAACATCATTTACTTTTTGATCTTAAATTAAAACTGTTTGTATATTATTAAGAAAATCTAATGCAATTCAGTTGGTCCATAATTGCGATGCGTTTTATATTAGCCGTTTTCTCCATTTTTGGAAAATCATAGATGAATTGTCTATAAAGTTTGTTTTTGTCATCATTTCGACAACTTTATATTATTATTCATAGTAGGAAGAGATGGAGTATTTTATTATTTTGGATAACGAACAATTTTAGTCATATTTTAATGGTTCATTTGATTTTGAAATGGTGCGATTCCTCATAGGAAATTGTATCAAATTGAATCCCTTTGTATCACCGAGAACCTTCATTAAAATCTTGTTGCATATCAGACACTTATTATTTTATGCTTTTGATCTATCATTGATTCTGGTGTGATTTGAAAGCAATCATTCATTGAGATAATCTTTTTCGAAAGTTTATTGTTGTTTAGTAGAATTAGAGAACTTTCCACTGGTATGATATTGGTGCATATTGTGTCATTACTGCTATAATTTAAAATGTGCAGAGCACCGACTATCAGTGAATAGATAGTCGCATCGAATCAATCTTCTTTGGTTTTTTAAGTATCTTTTGGATTATTTTAATTTTTAATTGCATTTTTTAATTTGATTTTTTCAAAATTTTTGTTATGATATTAGAATAATATTAACCTTGATTATGGTATTAATAAATGAAAGCTGAGGCATCTATCTGATGTATGCATAGGTTGCAATGTATTGCCCTAAAATGATATGAGCTTGAGCTAATAGGATGAAAAGGAGTGAAGATTGCAATCAAAGAATTTTATTTGTGAGCCACCTGTAAAACATAGCTTACTTTTGATTTTGATGATCGGTTTTTCATACGGTTTTACTGTCAATTCGTCTTTAAATAATTTCTATAATGATCTGTGCTGTTTGACTTTTATTTTAATATCTTGAAATGAATAAAATGTCTTACCTAAAATTCTTAACATAGTTTATCTTCAAAGATACGAGCGAAAATAGCCAAGATTCGAACAGACTTTTTTCTATCGACCATTAGAATGCAATTTATGATTTGATTGAAATATCATCAACTCTTTTTCATCTTAGTATTTTGTCCAAGAAAATTTATAAGACGGTAGTGAATATTTAATTCATTTCATTGTTTCATCTAAAAATTATCGTAAAAATGTTAATCTGGTAGGCGATTTATAAGATCAGAGGAAAGGAAACTTATTATCCATTTATCAAGGTTTTTTTTTTAAAGTAGATCTTAGGATACAAAAATCATTATCATCATCATAACTGTTGGGATCTAATCATCAGATTTATCAGTGGAGATAGGAATGACCTTTGACATTCATTGTATGCAATGATTTTTTCAATTCACAAAAACCTGGCAATATACCGAATTATTTATATTCATACAGTACAAAAATGGCTGGCACTTTATCATTATCTGTTACTATTAATCATTTATAAGACATGAGGTGTTGGTGATTCATTGAATTGCAAATTTTCATCATCCCCATCGTCGTCATCTTTTATGATTGGTGATCCTGGTGACATCGGTATCCTCATTGGTGTTTGCTTTGGAAGTCGAATTTGTATTTGAGGTTTTTGACGACGATTTATTTCAAGTGATCGTTTACTTTCTTGACCACGATTAAGACTACAGTAAATATTTTAATTTTAATTTTAATATAATCACCGTAGAACTTCAATATTCCAAACGCATACCGTATTTTGATCATTATAAATCATGAACTACTCATTTACTTCCGATAATCATAAATACCATTAAGCTAAGACTTAGAATTAATAGTCTCAACAGTTAGAATATAATAGAAAATGATCTAGTTTAAAGAATCAAATGAATATGCTTCAATTAGAAGCTAATTTTCATCTGATAAAAGAAAAAATGTAGGATAATGATCCAAAAAGAGGAAGAAAAATTTTTTGAATTTCATTAGGATTTGAAATACCTGGATAATTCATTTCTATCATGCTATTTTTCTATGGGTAAATTTAATATTCATTTGCCATAAATTGATCAAAGACAAAATATTTCTGATTTATAGAAAAATGAAAATTTCTAACCGAAAAGATCCCGATGTTCGATATGAAAATATCCTGGATAATCGCTGATGACCAAATAAATGTTGGTATCTTTTCTGTTTATCACCACCATTATCATCTCTTTGTCGTTTCAGACGAATGGATTGATTTCTGAAATACTAAAAGCATTCCATTGATATTTTTTGTATTGTCTAATCAAAAAAATATATATATGTATAAAATATAATATGATACTATTGATTACCTGAAATAGTAGTCTTCATCATTCAATCTAGTTCCAGTGAAAAGTGAACTTACTCCGGGTAGTCTTAGTTTTTAAATGAAGTTAGAAACATCAAACGAGTTATGATTGACTATAATTTAAATCTAACAATAAATAATTTCAGTAACTATAAAGGAAACAATTCTTTTAGTACCAAAGTGGGAATAATACACTCGTGTGACAAAAATCTTTTTTGCCATTTCCATACATTACATTAATTGATCAAGATGTTTCCATTTATAAATTTCAACTCTTTAGATTATTCAAGAAATTTTTCAAATTTAAATAAAATATACCGAGCAAAATTGATAAGTGAAGAATCTTCATCTATTAAATTTTCTGGATGCTGCGATAGATAACGTTTCCAGAGTGCATCCGTAATTTCAGTGCAAAACATTACACCAGCATGAAGTGCTATCATTCGTAATACTAATACACCATCTACCTGTGTATTCATGATAATTTATGCAATTATACGAAACAAATTTCTTAAGAAGTAAAAATCTAAAAAATATTTTACAAAACAAATTCAATCAAAATTACTTTGAGGTAAACTTTCAGGAAATGCTCTACTTGCTTTCGCTTATCCTTTCGAAACAATTCCGGTCGATCAGGATCAGCTGTTAGTTCCAGATGGCGTAAAACAAAACGAAAACGATCCCTATAAAGCAAATATTTCCTTTTTTTTTTTCATGGAATTTTATGGAAATTTATTTGATGAAAGATTGAAAAAAAAAATATAATTGAAATGAAGAAAAATTTTCTAGAAAAAACATTACTTTTATTAAATAGATTTTAGGCTTTTTTTTTATTTATGCAAAAATCAAAAGAAAAATCATAAATTCAACAAAAAATATAAAAGATAAATAAATTAGTCAGATTCTTTTCATTCAACGAAATATTACGGCCTGCATCTGTGTTCGTTTCCTTACTCAGTAAATAAATATGATCAAGATGTTAATTTATTTATAAAAAAACCTTAGATCGATAGAAACTTTGTAGAGAATGAAATAAAAAAAGTCTAACTAGAATTTCATCCTTTATCACAACATAATCATGTCAAAAAAAAAAAAAATCAAACAATTTAAAGATATATCTAATCTAAGCTTAAACTTTAAGCCACAGCTTTAACTCTAACTAAGGCTAGTTCTCAATCTAATAAAATATGATAAGTAAATTAATGCGGAGTTTTTGAATATTCAAATTAGAGTTTGAATATTGCAAGAAATAAATTTAATTTAGAGTAAGTTTTAAAAGAAGAAAAAACCTTTTCACAGAAAATTTTTTCCTTAATTTTTTCCCGAATTTTTTAAGATAATTTTTGAGTTTATTCCGCCAAAAGAAAAAAGAAAATCAAGCAATGTTAATTTACTTAGGTAAAATTTTACCTATGAAACAAGGAAATGCTAAACCAGTAAACAGCATCCAATGTGGCAGCAACAAATAACATAGAAAACCATAACCAAATTAAAATGAATATTTTCTCGTTGAATATATTTATAACAAGGACACACTACAAAAATATCTTCATTATTTCAAATATTATTTCGAAAAAAAAAAAAAAAAAAAGAAGTCACAGTTGCCGCGCTAATGCATCTTCTCCTCCAATCTATCGTAGCCAATTTTTTTAAATTTATTCCATTCAATTTATTCTTTTATCTCAACCAATTCTATTTTTAGCCTTATTTCATTCCATAAATTTCAATTTCATTTCTAGTCCTATGATAAAAATGCTGTCATTTTTTGATTATATAGCCTGGCATTATTTCTGATAAATCCAAAGGCATTATTTCTGATAAATCTCACTCATTCTATGCTTTTTTTTTTCAACACTGTATCTTCTTCTGTTTTTATTTTTTTTCTTTTTTTTTTAGCTTTATTTATCTTCTATCTATTCTCTTATTTTATTCTGATTTTGATAAATTCTGCTAAAATCAGTATTATTTATAAAATTCATTCCATTCAATTATCCAAGATGTGAAGATTAATCATTTAATTAGTTCAATTTTTCATAAATTATTCTTGTGCTCGACAATTATTCTGTATTAATACATTCAGTTTTTCTTTTATTACTCTATGGTTTTTTTTTCCTGATCTTTTATTCTATTCTTTCATTTTTTCCTACTTTCATTAATCGAATATTTCGTTCTTATTTCATTCTATTTCTAATAACTTCTTTTAAAAGAATATTTTATACAAAGTTTATCTCATTCAAATATCGAAGATTTGAAGATCACTTATCCGATTAATTCAACATTTCTAAATGTTTGACAGTTATCCTATTATTAATATATTCCGGTTTAGAATAGTTCTCATTAAGAAAATCGTCAAATATGGATGAGAGAATAATTAACTTCAACGAAGTTCCTAATTAATTCATCAAAAGCATAAAAATAAAAGTTACATACTTGTACGGAATGCCGTTGATTATTGCCAAGAACGCGCACTTCAAAATCACACTGAAATCAATTTTTAAATTAACTTTTTTTTTTCGAAATACTTCAAAAAAAAAAAAAGAGAAAAAAACGAAATATTTAAGTAACAATTTATTTAATGAAAGTTTATGTGTGCAGTTGATTATATCTAAATGAAATTAGTTCATTCATTTCTTTGTTCAGCAATCAAGTTATATTAATTAATTCATATTCATATTGATCAGCTTATCATTAATGTAGATAGATAGATTGTTATCAACTTATATGAATTAATTTATATTTTTATTGATCAGCTTATCACTAATGTAGATGGACGGATTATTAAGAGACCAAACACTAATTAATCTTTTCATACATTGTAACGTAGTTGCGGCGATAAATTATGTCATAACCAAAATCAAATATATCTCCACTGAGAATTTTTAATTTCCTGAAACTCTTCACCAAATCTTACTTTCACGATAATTTTTGGTGCCTAAGATGAGGTACGAATTCACAATTTTCAGATTATGAAGCGATATCTACCCAATTCTATTTTCTTCTACGATTAGCATCAAAAATTTCGAAATCTGGAGAAGAGTTGAAAGGAATTGAAAACTTCTCAGATCAGATGTATTTGTTGTGAGATAAAGGCTTTGGTTATAATGTAATTTATCGTTGCAACTAAGTTACAATACAATGAAAAGAATGAAGTGAATGTCAGATAATAACCTTTTTTTAAAAAAAAAAGATTGTTTATAACATTTGATAACATTTGTGACTTTCGATGATTTGCAATTTTCCGGGAGTTTGATATCATATTAGAAAAAATATAAACATTAAAAGCAACAATTTTCTGAGAGTTTGATGCACGAAACTTTTTATATTAAAAGAAGAAATATAAATATTGCAAGTAATCGATCAAATATTAACGTTAATCTAACAAATCATATGATAAAATGATTGCTAGTTAAAAAGAATATAAATATTTAGATTATTTTAGAACTGTATAGGATCATAGATGTAATTAATGAAAATAAATTATTTTACTAAAATTTGATAGATTGATGATTTATGAATTGAAACAATTAAAAAATCACATGTTAAAACCTCGATATTTTTATATTAGACGAAAAATTCGGCTACTCGAACAGTTCATACATTTGACAAGCATAAAAAAGAACGAAATTTTCCAAATGTTGCAAAAATATTCGGTCAAAAAGGAAAAAATTTTGCAAAAATACTAAATTAAAAAAAGATAATAATTTGAGCATTCATACTGATTACATTTATCATCTGGTAACATCGATTGATTGCAGATTGTTGAATTGTTCGAAGTAATTTCATGGATTTTCATAAATCGTTAAACAATAATCAGATAAAGAAAAACTAACCAAAGTAACTCGTGGAAAATTACCAGATTCCATCCAAGATCTACCAAACAAGAGATCACGTAATACACCAATACCATAAATAGAATATTCATCAGTCTCCAAAAATTTATTCACCAATATCAAATTTGCTAATATATTGCTTACATACAACACTTTTGTAGCCTAGAAAACAACAAATGAATAATTGCAAGTTATAACTTAAAATTAAAACTTGAATAGTTGCATAATTTTGAAAATCGAGAAATACTTATATTAGAAAAATTGACAAGCGCAAAAATATAATCTATGCAAATTACTGGAAATTTATTTCCGGATAATTACTGTAAGTTTTTTTTCCCGCAAAACGTACAAATCATCGCTACAAAAAGTCACTTGAAAGAAATAAAAGCAAAGATGAAAAAAATTTATGAATATTTTACCAAATAAAGGCCTGTCACATAACTTTCATAATAACGCATATTTAGACATTTAAGCACTCGATGTAATGTATATTGACTTCGTGATGTGGCTGCATGCTGATACCTGCAATTTGCAACATTAAATGCAGTTTGCATAATTGCAGTAATGCAAACTGCAATATAATGCATTTAAATAAAACAAAAGTGAAAACAAAGATACTGAATAATGCTAAATTGTATGAAACAATAAAGGGATAAAAGAATATTCAAATTAAAAATAATTAATTCAATCAGAATTCGAATGATTCAAGATCAGAAATTTATACAGCGTTTCATCTTACAGTATTTCTTATCAATCAAGATAATTAATTAGCCAAAATAACTAATTAGCCTAGAAAAGACAAATTAATGAAAATATTGGGCTAGAAAATGATCAGAAGGACCAAATAAAACCTGAGTGCAGATTCGATATGACGCGCAAGAGATTCAATGGTATGCGTCCTATAATCTGATTCGATATTTTCTTTTTCGGTAGCCATTTGTACAATATCATTCAAACGAATACCTACAATTTTTGAATATTTCAAATAAATTTAAATTTATCCAAATAACATCCAAATTACTATCTATATTCAATAATTCTCAATGGATTTGTTCGGCCAACATTGTCTATTTTTTTTTTCAGAAAGCAAAAATGACCGCCAAATCGTAAATATTTCTGACAAATCAAACTAAACTTGTCTTTTTTTCAGAAAACGAAAATGACCGCCAAATCGTAAATATTTCTGACAAATCAAATTAAAAGCTAAGCAACTAACACATCTTAATCTTCAATTCTTCGATCTATTATTTTTATAATTGTTTTTTTTTTTTTTCATTTAAATATAAAAACTTTAGAAAAAGCAATTAAAGTTGAATGTTGAACAAAATCAAATTCAACATTTTCAAAAATTTTCAATTAAAATTTTGAAATTTTCATTTCTTACAATAGCTTTTTGCTTAGATTGCCAATAAGGAAGAGAAAAAAAAGAAAGCATCTTGTTGGTGCATTTGTTAAAATCGTAACTGCATGAGAAGAATGAAGATAATTGATGAATTTACCAGACTTGTCGCTCATTAATCGCCAAATGAGGCATGGAATATAATAGAGAAAAGCCTGGATAAGTAGAAAAAATGGCACCCATTGATAATATGATATTTGTCGATATTCTCGTTCTGCAATATCCATTGGAATATTCTGAAAAATAAAAAATTAAAAAAAAAAAAAATAAGCAGTCTCTAATTTAATCGCCAATAAATTTGATTGTTAATATCATCTTTTGTGGATCATTAATTAATTTTTTGTTTTAAGAAAATAATTTAATAATTTAGATAATAAATTAACATGACTTATAGGTTAAATTAATTTTTTTTTTGTCAAATTTTTCATTTCTAATTTCGAAATTAATTAGCACACATATGAAACAATTTTTTTTTTTTTTGGAATGCAACATTCATAAAGAATTTCAGTTTTTTTATTATTTCATTTTCAATTTCAAATTTCAATCAAATTTACTTCTACTATTTGATAATTTCAAAAGTGTAAAAATGAATAGTTTTACTTGTTCAATGGGTATCCAATAAGTATTTTGAGCCCAACAATACATTTCTGTATATGCTTCCCATGAATTTGTAAATTGAGCAGGTACCCAACATTCGAGCGGTCGACCACCAAACTGCAATATTTTTTTTTCATAATTTAATCAATATTAAATAAAAAGAAAGACAAAAAATAAAAATTAAAAATAAAAAAAAGTAAAAATAGAAAAGCATGAAAAAGAAAAAGTAAAAATTCCATAAATGATTTTTAATCTGTGAATTTTCGACATAAAACTTCAATAACTTTTATCCTAATCATTTCAAATAATAATAGAATATAAATATTAATCAATTACTTTATTTTACATTTCTCAGCATAAAATTTTAAATAATGCTTCATGATTTTGGGATAATTATAGGAAATAAGATTAATTAATGAAATTAGATTTAAAAATTTGCTTGATTTATTTATCTTCAACTTAGTATCTATTCTTCAAGATCGCTCAAATAAATTTGAGATTTTTATTTTATTGAAAAAAAAAAAAAGAAAAAAACGTTATGTATTAAGCATATCAATCATGGTATGCGACTGATTTAGTGTAATTTAGCTCTAATTCATTTTTTCAAAATTGAAATGATTGATAATCATTCGTTCGCAAAGTACAAATTCGCAAATGTTCTTTCGAATCCTTCCAATTTCACAATGAAATTCGAGATTTTTTTCTTCTTCTTCTTTTATTTGAATACTAAATTTTAAAAATTAATAAATTAATTAAATATCTTACTTGTTTGAAACTGACTAAAATAGCCATCATTATCAGGAATGATGGAGTATAGAAATATGATAAGCGATCAACGAAATCATCATCTTTACGATAGTGCAAAAATGATAAGGCGCTGAACATATTTTGTAGCAACATTGCGCCTATCTCTAAAACCGCTGCCGGATGATAACCTGTTGTTGAGCTTCGCTGACGTCCTAAATGAAAATTTAAGAAGAAAAAAAAAAAAATTTAAAAAGATACTAAAATTATTGATTTTATAGAATTTTTTTTTAATTACTTATTTCTGAATGATCCCGAATAATTTATATGCTCATGTTTTTTAAAAAAAAAAAAAAAAAAAAAATATTAATTTTTTGAACTTTTCTTATCCATATTTTCTCATTTACTTAATTATTCAATTCATTTAGTAATATTTAAATAATGAATTGCAAAGAATTGGATAAATAGAATCTTATGAATATTAATTATATCGGATTAAAATATCTTAAAATGGCATGAAAATCTACCTGCCTAATTAGGCACTTATTTACTTCATTGTGATTTAGGAATTCGAATGAAATTGATATTTAGAATTTTTGCAATAACAGGTTGATAATCTAAAAATTGAAATTCAACCAAAATTCGAAATCAAAACCAATTATTAAAATTCGTTCCACTAATAAATTGCAACAGTACATTTTTAAATTTCAAATTACTTTAATTAATTTTTACAAGTAATTATTTTATTGAGTATTGGCCCTTTGCTAAGAATAAATATAATTTCTACTATTTTCGTACATTATGCTATAACAAATCCTGAAATGTGAGATATTATTGCATGTAATTAATAAATATTTGACGATTGCATCACTGCATGTCATCAAATATCCATCACTGTTAAACAGGAAATAAATATAAATATTAAAATACTCATTTTTTTTTTTTAAAAAAAGTCCATTTTTTGAAAAAATAGGAACAATTAAAAAATTAAAAATTCTTGTTAAAAAAATGAATATTTTAATTTTTATTTAACTTTTTAAAAGAAGCTATGATATAGAAAGTTTTCGGCAACTTATAGAAATTTAAAATTTATTTAATTAAACTAAAAAAAAAAGCATTAAATTAAAAGTTTTATAGCTACTGATGTAAAGGTTGATGCCAAATGTTGCATATGTAAATGAGATCAAATTAAACAATAAATAATAATTAATAATAAATGTATTAATTATTATTAAAAATGAGATTTCGAGAAAAATTTTAAATCTTTACGAAGAAAAAAAAAAACGAATTTTTTTCTTTCTTTCAAATTAATAGAAAAAAAAAAATGAATTCACTAGTAAGCTTATTTATTGAAAAAAGTTGTTTTCACTAGAAAGAAATGATGCATCTTTCTCATAAAATATGACATATTTAGATGATCGATGGATTAACTTAATCTCATCGAAATGCTATTTTTTTTTTTTTTTTTTTTTTTTTTTTTAAAGGATTAATAAAATCAAATAAATGAATGTGAATTGAGTGAGATTAGTCGTATTATTTTGGATTGAAATAAATAATTAAGCATGTCTATAATATTTCTTGAATTTTTTCTCGAGAATATGTGCGATTGACATAAAAAGATGACATATGTAAAACCATTTTCTTGAAATTTTTCTTTTCAAATTTCACTTATATTTAAATCAATTTTTTTTTCTTTTCAAAAAATAACAAAAATTGTTCATCCAAAATTTATTCATTATCAGTTATTTTTTGTAATAATGAAAAAAAAAATTTAGGATATTATTTTAGATTTCAAAACAATTATATACCGTGATAATAAGAATTTTTCAAGGAATTTGTAATTATTATTTTTCAAAGATTGGAAAATTTTTGATGAATTAAATTCATTTAGAATATTTTATACGAATTAAATTAAGTTCCATATTCTTAATGATTCTAACAGCAATAGAAATGATAGATAGGTGAAAATGATAATCTGATAGCATATTATTGATGATATCATCTATAAAAGTTTTCCTAACTAATCTATTTTTTTCTTCTACCATTTGAAGTAGCAAGATTGACTAATGCAATGCGAAATTCAAATATTCAATTTAAATGTAGCTTTTTTCTTTCTATTTTAAATTGAATTTACTCAAATATCGACAAAATTTATGTTGTTTAATAAAAGTTTGCATTGTAATATTCTAAAAATTGTTATGAAAGTTGAAAGAAAAATGCCGTGAATTCTATAAATACTACTTAATGAATATTTGTATAGATTTTTGGAATTTTGTGAAGAAAATTTCGTTTGAGAAATAATCAACAAAGAAAATGGCCTTTATTTATAAACATTCTTTTATTGAATAATTTCTCAAATCTTCATGACAAACATTCGGAAAAATGATGTTTTTAAAAAATTTATCAATATTACAAAAAAAAAAAAAAAAAGAAAAAAAAAAGGAGGGAAACTTACTTCGCTTCAAAATGTTTGAATTTATTCTCAAAAAAAAAAAAAAAAAATCTTCACTGTTAGACGAAAAGGAATAAAATTAAGCTTATTTATATGACGAAAATTATACCATATTTACTTTAATTCCCCAAATAACATTTTTCAGCCTCTCTTAATAACATAGAAATATTCTTAGCTTTTCTGAAAATGATGAATGCAACTAAATTTTGAAAAAGATTTATAAATAGATTTAAAAATGAGGTTGGAAAAAAAATGAATCGAAAACTAAGTTGAAGAAAGAAAAAAAAAAGAAGCTGTGTTGAAATATTTAAATACTAAATAATTAAACGAATCAATGAGAAAATAAAAAAAATTTCAAAAAAAAAAAAAAACTTTAAGCTAAAAATTAATTTTCTATAAAAATGCTAAACCTTTATGATGATGATGGTGATAATGATGATGTAGTTGTGATCCTCTGAATGTTGAAGAAGTTTCAAAATGACTTCGTGAATACATCGGTTTCAAAATTTAGCATTGCCACCAACTATTTTTCCTCTCAATTTTACACTTTTTTCCCGTACTGATAATAATGATAATAATAATATCAGTAGTAGTAGTAGTATATTATGTGTTTTTATCAATTATTGCTGTTCAAATAAATTCGGCAATTTTTAGTTGTGGAAATTTTTTGTTAAAATTTTTACAGAATTATTCGAGCAGTTGAAAATAGAAATATGAAATAGCAATAATGATTTGTCCAAGAAATTTTAGCAAAATAAAATTGATTTCGTTTCTTTTTTTTGTTTTTTTTTTTTTTCAGCAAAACAAAATCGATAATTCCGAATTTTTTTTTTCCCGATTGATTGCAATTAACAGTGGCAGAAAATTTTTGTTTCTTTTTTTTAAGAATCAGCACAAATTATCGATCTTTCGAAGAATAAAATTAATCATTTGCTATGTATGTATCAAATAATCTTCTTAATACAGCATTTTCATCGCTTTTCTCATCATTGTCAGCAAACTGAAATTGCATTAGAAATTATTCACATGAAAATGTAATAATTAATTAACTAAATTGAATGAAAATTAATCGAAAATAATCATCAGTTTTGTCTAATAGATGTGTGAAATTGCGAATAAATTCAAGTATGAGCGAAAATCGTAACATTCTGGATGTAATCATTTCAAAAACAATCTGAAAATGGATGAATTCGCTGCAAATGGATTAGGATGATATTTTAAGCCTATTTGAGGGATTAGAAAAAGATAGGTAATTTTAGAAATTAAAAAATAATCAATAATGTATTTTTAATTATTAAATATTTTTTCTAATAAGCACAAGCATAATGTAACGCAATGCAAATGCAAGAGATTTTGCAGAAAGGATTAGATTTTAATTTTATTCTTGAGAACTAAATTTTAATTTCATTCTTATTATGAATTATTAAGTTCCAATATGTATATACTACAACTGCTTCATGCCTTATGTCTTACGGTCCGAAAAATGAAAGTAATTAACAATATTTGTGACGAGAATTTACTTTCGATTTATATTCTATCCAGAGAGCAAAGTTTTTTCTATATTTCTTCGTGATTCGTACGTTTCTAGAATTTTCTAGAATTCATAAATGTCATTTCTAGAATCCATAGATGTTTAGAAATATTCCTGGATTCTAGAAACGTAAATCTTGATTCAACTCTTACTGCATCATTCATTTTAGCAAAACCAATTTTGTTCCATTTATTCCTTCAGAAGACTATTCAATCGTTTCTAACAAAAAAACAAAAAAAAAAAAAAAAAAAAAATGAAGAAAATGAAAAAAATAAAAAAAAAACCTAAAATTAAGAAGAGATGTAATGTCGAAGATATCATTCTTTTTCCTTTCTTTCTTTTGTCATTTTTTTTTTTTATTTATTTCTTTTTTTTTTTTTAAATTAATCCTTCAACAATTATTTTGTAACAATGATAATATATGTGCAATTTTCATTCATTTTTTTATTAAATCGGTTCAAAATAAACTTTTTGAATGGAAAAAAAGGAAATGAAAAATATTGCAAAAAAAAGGAAATGAAAAAAAAAAAAATAAATTTTTCGGATGAGTGAAAAAAAATTTTTTTTTTTTTAAATAGAAAATTGGCAAATAGAAGATGAAATTGAAATGATACTGTAAAAAATTTTTCCCTTATTTTAAAAGCCTTTAACTTTGTGTTCTATTCCATTCATTAAAGTTTTTATCAATTGTTGTTCAAATAAATTACTAAAAATAATTTTTCATCAATTAATTCAATAAAAATGAATAAAAATTGCTCATATATTGAAAAATTTTAATCACCGATAGCATCGTGAGCTAATTCTTTTACATTAGACTTTTTTTCCAATTTTTTTTTTTTTTTTTTAATTCGAAAAACTAGAAAAATGACAAAAAAAAAAAGGAAAGCAAATATTTTGCAGAATAAATTCTTTAATAAAAGCCTTTCAAATGAATGTTATTGTAAATTAATGATTATATGGCTTTCTGAAGATTAGGCAATGCTGGATGAAATTTTTCAAGAAGAATGGTGATAATTTTTCAAGTATCAATTTGACAAACATTGATGAAATGTTTTTTCGCTTTTGAGAGCAAATTTGATAGTTTAGAATAAAATTTTCGAAAATACCTTTTAATAAGGCATTTCTTGAAGGCAATTGGAAAAACAAATTAATTCCATAAAAATCTGAGCTTTTTATCTTATCAGGTAAAAATAAAATTCGAACAAAAAAAAAAAATCGCAAAAGTAATGAGTTATGAAAACAAGAAAAAAGTGTAAGTAAGGGAAAAAAAATATTAAGAGCAAAACAAAAGTTTGTTCTCGAAAAAACAAAAATTCGTTTAAATTTTATTGACAATTTTGTTATTTGTTGTTAAAAGTTAGAAAACTTTGATAGTGCGCCAAAAGAAAAAGCTACAAGAAAAATTTTACTAATAATATTTCGGCATATCTTAAATCCTTATAGATTTGCGATAACGGATAATCAAAATCCCTGATGATTCATAAAAATTTAACATTTCAAAATTTCTGTCTGTTAAAGAAAAAAAAAAAAAAAAAAAAAGAGAAATGTTGTTTGAATTGTTGGGAATCAACTTATAAACAAACAGAATATTTCAATTTTTACATAATTTATAATATTTCATGATAACTGATATCTTAACATAAATAACCAATATTTTCAGTGATAGAAGTGCTATATCAAGCAAATAAAAAAAAAGTGAAGGCTGCGGAAATGTAAATAAGATGAAAATAAAAAAGCAAAATTATCATAATCATTTCGAAAATAAGAAAAAATTATCATAATCAATTCAAAAAAAAAAAAAAATTGTCATAATCAAGTTAGTTGGAATCATATTTGAATATCAATATTGATATTAATTATTCTATTAGTTAAAACTTAATTACTCGAACAAACTTGTTTAGAACCTTCACAGATCAAAATTACAGTACTCAAGTATTAAATCATAAACAACAAGCAAAGAGTGTTTTTCCTTCTTTTTTTTTTTTTTTTTTTTTTTTTTTAATGATAATTCAACAATTTAAAACTTTAATAATTTTCCATATAATTGACAAATATTGTTGAAGTTATTGCCCATGTATACATATATTTATGAAGATCAATAAAAAATTGCATAATTAATTATCAACGAATTATCAATCATTATAAATCTAATCTGAGAAATGGAATTCGATGACCGATAGATTCTTTCTTATTTAAAATTATCAAAAAAAAAAAAAAAATCCTGTGCTATATTTTAAATATATTTTAGTTATCATTTGAATTCTCACAAAATTATCATTGAAAAGATCAAATATATTATAATTATCATTTGAATTCTCATAATTATCATTGATAATATTGAATATATTTTAATTATCATTTAAATGACGATAAAAGATATCACTTTAAATTACCGTTATCGATTAGAAAAAAATATAAAAGAATTGTGAAATTTTTTGAAAAACGAAGGATTGAAATTGATGTAAAATGCGAAAAAGTTTTTTTTTTTTTTTTTTTTGCAACTAAACATTTATAGAAAAATGAAGGCTTGACCCCGTGCGTGTATTGAAATTGTTAGACTTAAAAATTTGTATGTGAAGTGCTTAAAATTGGATTTTCTTCTTCTTTTTTCTTTTTTTCGTTTTTCAAATGCCAAAAACTTTTCTTTCCATGGATTGAAGCAATGTGTAAGTTTGAATCTTTTCAATAAGCATAACTTGGATTTTTCCTTTTTTTTTTTCTTTTTTTTGAGAATTTTTCAAGACATTATAAGTATCTATCCAATGTTTATAGTTACATTTTATCATTATCCAAGTGATTTTCGTCGTATTTTTCAAATAATTTAGAGAAAGCGTGTTTTTTCATGTAATTTAATGAAATTAATTGAAAATGTTAATTCGTATCGAAATATGGCATTTCTAATCGAAAAATTTTACAATACTTAAATTTTGAAAGATTTAACTATTAATAGATCTTCGAAGATGAAAGGAACAAAAAATAATTTTAACATTTTTATCAAATATATCAAGAAATATTCCGCCTTCAGCTCCTTCATTCGTAAACATTCATCAATTTTAGCTTCTGAATAATATTGATAATAAAGGAAGATGAAAATGTCTTACTTATTTCATCAGTTATTTTTACTATCAAAATAAATTTATCATCTTTATCATTATTGTTATTATTGAAATGAGGAGATAATTTAAATAAAAAATTAAAAAAAAAACGAATTTAGATTTCATCAAATTTGTTATTGTTTTTTTTTTTTTCGCTGGTAATCAATAATTCGAGTAAAGAATAGCATTTTTTTTTTTTTTTTCAATATTTTGCTTAATTTGTTTAGCTAAAAATCATTTTATTTCTTGGCTTTTTTGTTTTTATTTTTTAATTTTTTTTTTTTTTTTCAAGAGTGAATGCAAAAGATTGGAAAAAAATAAAATGAATAAATTGAATTGCGAAATTAAATCTTAAAAAAAAAATACTTCAAAATATCGTAAGAAATGAAAAATAAAAGAAATATATTCGACCATTAGAGGGAAATATTAACAACAAAAATAAATATTATTGTTCTTGCAATTTGCAATAACAACAATTAATTGCTGTAGTTCCAAATACAATAATGATTATTCACAATCACAATAATTGTCATTATTATCATTGTTATCATTATTATATCAATAATTTGGTAAAATAACATCAATTACGCACAGACGTATAAATTTCAACGTGTAAAATCCATGCGACTGAAAATTTTCATCAAATTTGCCAAATTATTTCTTTGAAATCGCAAATTTCTGAAATGCATGCAGAAAATTCGAAGTCATAACGCGTTGCATGCAAAATTCAAGAATAATGCAGTTATTTGCAAAATACAATCATATATTTGCTTTAAAAAAAAAAAAAAAGAATAAAAATTTTTAATTATTTCACTTAAATTATTTACTGACTAAATTTCGCATTTTTTTTTTCGTTTGGCTGTAAATAACCAGAAACTGGAAGTAGCTTCCTGATAACTTGTCTGAGATTTCCTGGCCAATATTTTAGCCTATTTCCGTTACTATCCAATGATGCTTTTCGTTTCTGAAATTGATTCTTCCCTCTTCGTTTTTTTTTTCTCTAAATTATCATTTTGTTAAAAAAAAGAAAAATTATACATATAAAAAAAATTATACAAAAAAAATTATAAAAATTATAAAATTATACATTTTTCTCCAATAGATGAAATTTACATCTTGCTGTTAAGTGATAGTTTAACAACTTTAACATTTTCAATTAAAATATGCTTTAATGAGAGAAAAGCTTTATTTTAATTTTTACTGCTAAAAGGACGAAAATGCAGCAAATATTGTTGAATTTACATCGAGTGGAAAATTAATGAGCTTTTTTTTTTTTTTTTTTTTTTTGAAGGAAAAGAAAGAAGAAACGTGATTAAAATTAGATAAATTAGTAAATGATGTTAAAGAATAGAATGTAAATTATTGAGAAGGAGAAAAAAAGAAGAAAAATCTATAAAATATGATTGCTAAGCTAATGGCTTATCATAATCCTTTTTTTTCGTTTTTCATTTTTTAATCATAATATCATAATCCTTTTTTTTTAACATAATCCTTATCATAGTCTAATTTTTTTTTTTTTTTTTTTTGTGAAATTTGTAACTAATTTTTTTTAGAAAAAATACTCACAAAGCTATTTTCTGCAATTTTATCTTCTTAGTAATTCTAATTAATAATTGATTAATTGATATTATTTAGTACAGAATATGTTTTATGATTTTAATTTTAACGAAAAGTAATATTCTGTTATTTAGCATATCAATTGTCATAACTATTACATATCATGTTTTAAAGTATTTTTGAGTAGAATTTTAATTCAAAAAATTTACAGATTATATTATTTTCCAAATTATAAAATGAAAAGAATATTTCAGATATTTCAGATTAATTTTTAAAAATATATATTTAAATTTGAAAATATTTATTTAAAAATATATTTAAAAATATTTAAAATTTAAAAATTTCTTTAAAAAGAAAGGCATTTATCGAATTTCAATGTCTCAAATGTCACAGTTTGAACCAAGTGAATAATTAATTATGCGCATAATAATAATAATTTTTCGCAACAAAACACTTTGAGTGATCTCAAATCAGCTAAAAATTTATGAAATAATTTTATGAATACAAAGAATCATCTGAATTAATTAATTAGAAATTCACTCATTAAGATCAAAAATTTGAAAGAAATTCGAATTTCTTATGAATTTCGAATATCTTAATTATAAATGCTCATTCTAATTATCTCAATTTCTTGTTTTTTAATTCTTATCCAGACAAAGAAAAAAAAACTGAAAAATATATTTCCTAAAATTATTTCCTTTATTTTTCAAGTAAAAAAAAAAAAAAAAAAAAAAGGAAAAAAGCACAAAAATTAATTTCAATTTGAATATTAGTAGTTTATGCGGCTGAAATCAAGCAATAATTCGTGTATTAAATTAAAATTTCATCTATTAGTTTCGAATTTCGTGCATTAGCTTATCTCATATTGCAAAAATTAGTTTAATCTTTTATAAAAATTTTTATTGAAATATATGCATTTTGTACATTCATCAATGTTTCAGGATGTAATTTTAAAAGAGAAATTTTTGAAATTGAATATATCTGATCAAATTCCAAATGTTATCATCAAAATAATCATAATATAAAACAAATGTGATAACAAATATAACAAATGATAAACGAATATTTTGATGAAACCAATAAAATACACGAAATTGGATGTAAGAAATGAAAATGAAAAATCTAATAGTGAAAAAGAAATGGAAAATAGTTGAGCATTTTCGAAGTTTTTACAAAATTCAATTATAGCATTTTCTTGAAAAATTGAAATTTCAACAAATGTTAGTCCTATCGTAATGATATTTTCATCCAACTATTAAATTATTTTTTCCTATTTTAAAGCTAATTTTAATTTTATTTTTGCTACAAATATTATTTGTGAATTTAATGCTATCAAGATGCATGTGACAAGCTGCTTAACAAGCCAAAAATTATTGCTTATCAGCAAGATTATCAGTTTGATTTAGCTTGATCTATGAAGCAATTAGTATGAAGTAATTAATTAATACAAAACAATATAATCAATTAATATAAAACAATAATTATGCTACGAAGACTACTTGCTTATGCAAGTTTGAAATGGTTGAAAAATTTAATCATTAACAATTTGTCCCTATTAAATTTCAAATTAAATAACAAAATTAATCATTCATGATAAAATCAAAATTTCACATTTTGATAGAAATGATGCGTGTCAAGATGAAGGAAGAAGATTAATGGGAGAAATCATAATTTTATATGATGCTTCTGGAATTCTAAATAAATTTTTAATTCATTTAATGGAAATAATTATATAATCTATTTTCTTGTAACTAATTTCATAGAAATATTTTACTATTTTATATGCTAAACTAAAGGTCAAAGTAAGTTAAAGGTCAAAATTGAACTATAATTAAGACACGTCATATTTTTTAATATAATTTGATACTTAATTTTTTCATTCCAATACTTAGCTTTGAATCAATACTTATTATTTAAATTGAATTAAAAGAACTACGATGTACACAAAAAAATCTCAAGGAATGTAATTACAATTTTGCTTTTTTTATAAAAAGTTTTATGAAAACTTTCATAAAAAAAAAAAAATTTTTTTCAACAAGTTTTTCAAAATTTTTGTTCGTTGAGAAATGGAAAAAAACAATTGCAGAATAATTTTAATCTGGAATAATTAGATAATTCTAGTAATTCATTAGCAACTTTAAAAATCTCAATAATGAAAGTTTCTGTTATTTAAAAATTTGTCAGAGTTTTTTTTTTTGATGAAAAAAATGAAAATTTTTGAATGAAAAAAATTTGCGCTTTTAAGAAAAGAAAGGAAGAGTGAAAGTGATAAATATATGAAAATAATTATATGAAATGTTTTTTCATATTTAAATACTTTTTAAAGCTACATATTTATAAATTATTAATTATTTACAAAATTTCGAATGAGATGTATCTAATTATCTAATTACCGGATATGATGAATTGAAGCAAAATCGAAAAAATATTAATATCATTGAAGGAATTAAGTTCAAAAAAAAAAAAAAAAAAAAAAAAAAAAAAGGAGTGATTTGCTCTGTTTTATAAATTTCCATAAATAATTTTCATTTTGACTAAACTACTTTAATAATATTCATTTTCAAATAAAATTCTTGTTTTAGGTTGAAAAGAAAATAATAAATGAAGCCATTTTTCACGAAAAAATTATGAAAATCAAAAAAATATCATTTTTTTCTTTTTTTTTTTTTACAACAAAATAATATGCAATGATTACAAATAAAATGCATTATTGCGAAAGAAAATTTCGATAAATTTCCCTAATTTTTTATCTTTTTTTTTTTTTTTTGGATTAAATCTTTTTTCGTTTTAAATTGTCATAAAGTTATCGCTAATGTTAATCGCTTCTACTACTAGGAAAAAAGAATTTCTAAAGAACAGATACCAAAAATTTTCTTTTTTTAATTTTTTTAATTCGAAATCTCTTTTTTTTTATGAAGATTTCCATCAGTTATTTGCTATTTTTTAAAGTTAAGAACAGGACTTATCATGCTCTTAAAATGACAATTCGGAATGATTAATTAACGATGATCTTAATACTGATAATAAATTTCGAGAGAACAAAATTCATCTCTTTGATAATGGAAATTACTAGTAAATAATTTCTTTTTTTTTTTTTTTAATATGAAAGATTTAAAAACTTTTATTATCTTAAAAAAAAATGGAAAAAATTAAAAATTCATCCCAGAGCATTTAATTGTTTCCATTATTTAGTAATTTTTTTAATCTTTGCTAAAAATTTTTAAATAAATCAACTAATGTTCAATGATTCAAAATGCAAAATTTAAGAATTACAGCGAGAATTCTGTTTCAGAAAATTTTTGAAAAATTCTCTGAATTATCGATTTCTAGACACTATTTGAATTTTATCTTTGATTCAACTACCTTTATATATTTAACTTTTTATAAAATTTTTGCAATAATAATTTTACTAAACAAAAAGCTTTCATGATAACGATTTTGTTACAGATGATAAAAAAAAAAAGTTTCTGCAAATATCAATTAAGTAATAGAGTTTTTTTTCTAAAAAAAATTTCAGATTTTCCCATTACGAAAATTGAAATTTCATCAAAAATTTTGCATTTTTATTTACATCAACTTACATATTAATGATGAAAATAAAATTTTTACAACGATTAAATTAATTATGAAAAATAAATCGCTTAGGACTAAAAAAATATTTTGATATTTTTTCAAAAATTTGTTTCTGCTAAATTGATCAATTTTTAGACAATTTAATGGTGGACAAACATTTTCGTGAAATTTTCCAAATGAAGGATTGAAAAAAATTTGTCATTGAGAATTGAATATTCAAAAGCAATTTAAATATTTATTAGATTTCATTAAAACTTCTTAGTGAAACTTGTCATTGTTGGGTCAACAAAAAAGATGACATTTAGAATTCAATAATCAAAAACAATTTAATAAATATTTTGTTATATTTTATCAAATTTTCATTTTATCATTCATATTCAATGCATTTATTTACCGAATATCTTTCTGGCACCAAAATTTATTATTTGATTTAAAAAAAAAAGGAAGATGAAAAAAATCAAGTATGAAATAAAATTATTTGAATTATATGGCATCGAATAACTTTAAATTTGAATAAATCTTTTTACGGAATAAAGACCAAGAATCATTTTTTTTTTTTTTTTTTTTTTTTAACGAAGAAAAACAAATTAGAAATTTATTTCATTGCTCACCAAAACTTTCAAAAAAGAAAAAAAAACTCCAAATAACCTGGATTTTGATCTTGGAGTAAAATTTAGCAAAAAATAATAACTTTGCTTGCAAGCCATTAAGGACGATGGAATAGATCTGGCCTAGGCCATGAAAAAGGAAAGCCTGCTCTCAACGGGAATCCATATCTATAAAGTATCGTTGGCAAAAATAATGACTTCCTTTTGAAATTGACAAAGTTTCATCGATGATAATAGCAAAACGAATTGACAAATTTCGTTTTCGGCAAAAAAAAAAAAAAAAGAAAAAAAGAAAAAAACTAAACAATCGTTCTTTTCTTAAAATTCATCTGAAGGATCAAAATTTTTATTCCAAACAGAATGAAATAATGAAATGATAAATTGAGGAAGAAAAAAACAAAAATTCCAATTTTATTCCAAAATTTCTTGTTTCATAATTCAAGCAATAAGTTATTAATGAAAAATTCGATTTTTATAAATTATAGTTTGCAGAAATCTTCATTTCTTCCTCAATTTATCATTTCATTAGTAATCTTAGATGATACATTAAGAAAATTAAAAAGTTGGAATTTTAATAATAAATATTTTCTTGCATTCTCCTCCTTCCAATTCGTACCTTTCGTAAACAAAAATAAAATTTGTAAAATTAAATTTCACAATCAATACTCAACCTGAGATATCCGCATCGAATAACTTTTTTTTAATTTTTAGAATCGATTAATTTGTACGATTTCATAAAAGAGAGTTATCTGCGATAATTCCACTTATTAATGCAAAAATTTTGTTAATTTTTAATTGGCTAATTTTTTAATTTCAAGTTTTTTAAATTTTTTTTCAAGTTTTAATTTCAAAAAAAGAAAAACTAGTCAAATTTTTTGGCAAAAAAATTCTAAACTGGTATACGTAAAGAAGAATGAATGAAATTTGAAATGAAATAGAAGTCATTTCAAGTTTATTATTCTTTGAGTATAATTAATTGCTTTTAAATGTAATGGAACATAACCTAGCATTTATGCAAAGTACAAAATCAGATATAGTAAAAAAATATATATATATAT